>WSYH01001392.1:0-64038 GCA_036426205.1 Ascaphus truei | reverse complement strand
AAGAATAAGTTACTGTTTGTGTATTTTGTGTGTGTGTTGTGTGCATTTGCGTGTGCACAGACACCAACCCGCAGTCAGTCATAGTCACCCACACCCAAGAGTCAGTCAGTCACCCAAGGAAACCATTCAAGCCATCACATTAGTGGTGAGTTCATTAAATGTTTGACCAAATATAGCAGGCTAATTTTTAAGTTGATAATTTTGGATGGCCCTCGAATGATTTTATAAATATCAAAATGGCCCTTGGCAGAAATAAGGTTCCCCACCCCTGTGCTAGAACATGCCAATTTTGTTTCACACTTTGTTGGATGAACATAGACGCAGTACTAAACGTACTAATCACACTAAATCTGTTGATTTGTGCCTCCCTGGAACGGCTGCTTACTAAGGCATTACGATCCAGTGCTTTAACCCGCTCCAGTGCATTTTTAACATCTGTTTGGCTGTATCCTCTGCTCTAGAACCTGGCCGCCATAGTCATCAAAACTTCATCCAATTTGTCTGGATCACTGTTAATCAGTTTTACCCTCAGGAGTTGTGAATAGGGTAAGCCTTTTTTCAGTGGGGCTGAGTGATGGCTGGACGCGTGAAGAAGCGTATTTTTGTCCGTTGGTTTATGATAAAGCCTCGTAGCCAATGTGCCATTTGCTGTGTACACCACAGTATCAAGGAATGGAATTTCCAAATCGCTATGACATAATGTAAATCTTATCTTGGATGGGATGTTGTTCAAACTCTCCATAAAAAGCTTCAATTCTGTTGTGTCCCCACTCCATATGATAAAAATGTCATCAATATAGCGCAGATACTTTTGGATATGGTGTGCATACGGGGCATCGTGTAAAATGCGGGTATGTTCGTACACATCCATGTTTAAATTGGCATACGAGGGTGCCATGTTTGAACCCATGGCCGTCCTGCTTAGTTGTAAATAACACATCCTCTCAAATCTGAATTTTTTTTTTCAAAATCACTTCCATAAGTAGTAATAAAAACTCTGATGGTGGACCCATAGTTGTTGTCTTATTCAAAAATTTACTGCGAATCGCCTCCAAACCTTCCCTATGGGGGATGTTCGTGTAAAGGCTTGTTACATCAAGTGTAACCAATATACACTTGGAAGGATCAAAAGTCAAGTTGTTGATGTGTGCCATAAAGTCAGTCATATCCTTCACATACGAAGCCATTTCTGTGACCAGCGGCTGTAAATAAAAATCCACATATTGCGATAGCGGATGGCATAAGGAGGATCGGGCAGAGATAATTGGTCTACCTGGAGGATGAGTGACTGACTTGTGGATTTTGGGGATAGTGTATAAAACAGGCATTCTCGGGTGCTGTTGGGTGAGGAATTTGCTGGTATCTTCAGAAATCCTCCTGTTTGACACCCCCAGCTGAATGATCGAATCAATCTCCGCTTTATACGCAGATGTAGGATCCCTGGGCAACCGGATATAGTTTTTCTCATCCGCCAACTGGCGCTCGATCTCTTGCTTATAATAAAGACAGTTCAACACAACTATGCCTCCACCTTTATCAGCGGCTCTGACAATGATATTTTTATTCTGTCTTAAGGCCTTGATTGCTTGTCTCTCCTCATTGTTTAGGTTCTGGAAGCTGATTTTCTGATTTCTTATCTTGCCTCGAGTTTCTTCACCCAAGAGATTCATGAATGTGGCAATGTTGTAGTTGGACACTTGAGGATCGAATGTGCTTTTGGCTTTAAAGCTGGTTGCCACAGTGTTGGAGATGGGGGTTGATCCAGGTCTGGAAAAGAAATCCTTCAGCTTAAGGTGCCGGTTCAGCATGTACAGATCCACTTCCCACTTAAATGCATCCTGTCTGTGAGTAGGCACAAAACCTAGGCCTTTCTGCAGGACACGGATTTCAGCCGGTGTAAGAACATGATCCGAAAGGCTGTCCCAGAAACCTGGCTCTTACAAATGTAAGAGGTGTACGAACTGTCAGTACATGCAGGTCGGATCCTCGTACTGCCACCCACATAGTGGGATGAGGATTAAGATTCGTCAATTTCTCAATTGTGAGTCCAAATTCGTAATTTACTTAATCAAATGCCCATGTGGCTTGTTTTATATCGGAAAAACAGTGAGAATGCTAAAAGAACGCATTGCTATCCACCGTTGCACGATTTGTAAAGCGCTGCAATCTGATGTTGATGACCAGGAGTTCAAATGACTTCCAGTAGCCAAGCACTTTAGAGACTTAAAGCATTCATTGGCAACGTTTCGGTGTATGCCAATCTTACAGGTCCCAATGCCCGTGCGAGGGGGGGACAGAAACAGACTTTTGCTAGAATGAGGCTAGGTTAATTTTTGAACTCAAGACTGTTGCACCTTTTTGTCTCAATGAGGATCTCAAATTGGGATGTTTTTTGTGATTTTAGTTTATTATGTATAGGCAATTTTCTTTCATGTTGTCCCACATGTTTTTTTTCCAACTTTCAATTGTTATTTGTGGATATCAGACATACAAAATCTCACCTCCCATAGGCGTATATTATAGACAATCCACTTTTAACATTCGTTTAATGCATCAACGTCAAATCAACAACATAAAGGAATACAAGACAAGACTTACCAGACTCACCAGACTGGGGGGAGGACACAGAGGGTGAGGGAAGGGAGAGGGGGGGGGTGATCTTGCGAAGCCCTGGAGGTGGATCCGCTCGAGCTGGGGGGGCGGCGGCATCACGTCGCGTCTGGCCATGCCACTTAGTGTTACTGCCGGAGGGCCCTAACTAGTATATCCCTATGTCACTGTCCGGTCTGTCCCATCCAAGGAGAACGCATTTGCTATTATTAATGCAAGATTGTAGCGGCGTCCACCCCTGGGATGTTTGTTTGGGCTAACCACGGGTCCCAGACTTTTAGAAATTTAGAGCCAGAGTCGTTGACCCAACTCGTCAACTGTTCCATCTGGCAAACGTGCCAAATTCGATTCCTAATTTTGGGGATGATTGGGATCTCATTCTGCTTCCACAAAGCTGCGATCTCGCACCGCGTGGCGGTCGCGAAGTGCATGACCAATTTGTGTGTCATTCTGGACACGCCCTGGGGCCGCCTGCCCACAAGGAACAGCCACGGGTCCAGGGGGATCTCTAAGTCGAGAATCCTGTGCAACCAGTCTCTAATAGCTTCCCAAATCGGGACCACTTTTGGGCAAGACCACAGCATACTGTATGTTTGAGGTCAGCGACTTCTCCACACTGCTTTGGGCAGAGCGAAGAGTAGCCCCTGACAAATTTAGCTAATTTAGGACTTTATATGCATTCTCCTTCAACGTGACACATATTGAGCTTTTTGCGGCTGCTTGCAATATGTGGTCCCATTCCTCGTCCTCTACATTATCCCCTAGCTCTGTCTCCCACTGTTGCATGTATCTCAGTCGGGGGCTGTCTACCGTGGTTGGACAGACTACCTCTTTGTACATTTGAAATGTCAGTCCCCGCGTGTCCGTTGGACTTGAACACAGCTGTTCAAAATTAGTTCGTGCAGGACGAACGGGGAATTTGTTATAGAATGCCCTGACCTGGAGGAATCTAAATAATTCTATATTTGGTAAGTTTGATTCATCTTTAAGCATATCGAACGTCTTGATAGATTTTGTTCCCTCCAGGTCCTTCAAGCGATTGTACCTTGCTTGCGTCCATTTTATAAATTGATCGCCTAGCAGCCCCGGAGCAAAATCCGGATTTCCCCACAGGGGGGTCATTAGTGTTTGTGGTGATGTTAGGTTAGCTTTAAATTTGGAAGTCTCCCAGACCACCAGTGAGTTCGCCACTGCGCAGAGCGGCGTCCCAATGCCTTTTTTACATTGTTTTGGTAACCAGATCAAATCGTGTAGCGCCACCGGCGCACAACATTCTCGTTCCAGTTCTGTCCATCGTCTTTTTGTGGGGTCCGCGTGCCACTGAATGATTTGGCTTAATTGTGCCGCTTTGTAATACGCAAGGTACCGATAGTCCTCCCTTTACTACTGGTTTTGTCAGTAGACTTTTTGCGATTCGTGGGCGTTTTTTATTCCAAATAAATTGGATGATGTGAGCTTGAAGGGCTTGGATCTCAGACGTAACTAACGGAATTGGTAGGGCCTGAAACAGATATAGCATCTTGGGCAGTAAGTTCATCTTGACACTGTTAATCCTGCCGAACCATGATATCCCATAGCCCGCCCAAGCCCTGAGATCCTCCCTCAGCTTCCCCATCATCTTGGGGAAATTTGCTTTATATAGGGTATTGTAGTCCCTGGTGATATATACCCCTAAATATTTTATTGCGGAGGACTGCCACTTAAAGTTAAGTTCTAATAGTTTTTCAGTTGGTTTGGGTAGGTTGATATTGAGCGCCTCCGACTTGGCCTGGTTAATTTTGAACCCCGAGACCATGTTGAAGGTTCCCAAGATCTCAAAGACATTGGGCAGGGATGTAAGCGGCTTAGAAAGAGTTAAGATCACATCGTCTGCGTATAGCGCAACTTTGTGGTGCTGCTCCCCCGTTTGAATTCCTGTTATATTGGGACATAACCTAATGTGGGCCGCAAGGGGTTCAATACAGAGGGCGAATAGTAATGGAGACAGCGGGCATCCCTGCCGGGTCCCGCTCCGTATATTAAATAGTTCTAATGGGAAACCCTGGTGTCTTACTCTCGCTGTGGGTCCTGAGTATAGGGCTAGTATCGCCTCTAGGAGGCGGCCTCCAAACCCAAACTCCCCCAGCGTCTCTCACAGGTAAGGCCAATCGATTCGATCAAATACCTTTTCGGCGTCCAGGCTTAACACCATTGACGGTATATTTTTCTTTTTCGCCAGATCTATCAAATCTATTATCCGTCTGGTGTTATCTGCCGCCTGTCTGCCCGTGATAAAGCCTACTTGATCCGGGTGTATCAGCCCGGGAAGGACACTACTCACCCTGTTTGCTATTAGTTTGGAGAAAATTTTTATGTCCGAAATAATCAGGGAGATTGGCCGGTAGCTCTTGTAGTCTGCCGGGTCCTTGCCGGGTTTGTGGATCACTGAGATAGACACCTGGAGCACCTGAGTCGGGAAGGGCTCCCCATCTAGTATCCCATTAAATAATTTCAGTAGCTGTGGGGCTAGGATCTTACAGAATTTTTTGTAATATAAATTAGAGTAGCCGTCAGGGCCTGGGGCCTTGGCTGGTTTGAGTGACTTAATTACCTCTGTTATCTCTTCCAGGGTGAAATCACCCTGTAGGGCCTCCCTCTCTTCCCTGCCCAGGGTCGGAAGTTTTGCCTCAGACAGGAACCTCTCCAAGGTATCTGCTGTTTTTTGGTTGTGGTTAACCTTATCCCCATCATATAGTGTAGCATAGTATTTTCTGAATGCTTCCACTATCTGTCTCGGATCAGAGGTAAGGTCCCCCCGTTGTGTTTTGATGGCCGCTATACAAAAATTTGGAAGCTTGTTTCGGAACTTGTTGGCTAGTAAAGTATCTGGCTTGTTGGCTTTTTCGTAAAATCTACGCTTGGACCATGCCAACTCCTTTTCGGCCTGGGAGGATAACACTAGATTAAGGGCCGCCTTAGTATCTATCAATTCTTGCCACATGTTCTGGTTCTTATTAACGGAGTGCTGTGCAGTGAGGTGAGTTAGCTTCGCCTGCAGCATCTTTATTTTGGATGCTTTCTCTCTTTTCCGTTTACCAGCTATGTTCATGAGGAGTCCCCTGAGAGTAGCCTTATGGGCTTCCCAGAGCGTGGCTTGCGACTGAACGCTTCCCTTGTTTTCTCTAAAGAAATCCTGTATCCGTTCCCTTATCTCCCGTTCGGTAGTGGGGGCTTTGAGAAGAAGCTCGTTAAGCTTCCAATTTGCTCCGGGATGTCCAGCCCTACCAATGTGCACCTCAGCTCTATAGGTGCGTGGTCGGCCACGAGATTTCATGAATCTCTGTGTGGCTGACCACTGGGACCACTCTATTTGACACCAGGAGGTAGTCTATTCGGCTGTATCTGTTGTGGGGGTGCGAATAAAAAGTATTTTCCCGGGCAACTCGGTGTTGTTCTCTCCATACATCTGTCAACTGACAATCATGGAGGCCGTTACGTATGGTTAGTAGGTCCTGTCTGTGGGCTGTGTTAAGTTGTGTGCATCTGTCCAGGTCAGGGCCTAAGGTGCGGTTTAGGTCTCCCGCAAGGAAGACACTTCACTGAGCGACTTTGTGTAATTTACTAAAGAACTGCTCAAAAAATATGGTGCTTTGCTTACATGGAGCGTAGACGGACGCCAATGTTACCGGTTGGCTTTGTATTGTGCCTGTCAAGATTAGGAACCTACCCTCTAAGTCAGAATGTTGTTTGTCTATAGTGAGAGCGAGTATATTATGTATGATGATTGCCACTCCCCGTTTTTTGACATCTGCGGATGCTAGATAGTATGATCTGTAACTTTTATCTAGGAATTTGGGGTGGTTTGAGCGTGAGAAATGTGTTTCTTGTAAGAAAATGATATCGGCTTTCCCACGGTTATATTCCCTGAAAGCGATTCTGTGTTTTGTGGGGCTATTTGAACCCTTTCACGTAATGTGAAATCATTACAATATCATTACTCATCTGGACTGTATGGTGTGGTTACTCTGCGTATCGTTCTGTGTCCAAATTTAAATCTTATCGCCGTCTCGATCTGTCGCCGTCTAGCCTCTCGCCGCTCCTCTTCTGTGGGGTCTGTATCTGAAGGCAAAGGGGGGCTGACACAAGTGGGGGGGAGGGGGACATGTAGACAAACATAGAAACAATTGTTAGAACAGTGGTCACAGGACTTTGGTACCAGTACCGCGGTCCTGTGATCCTAGCCCCTGGGTAAACGGCGGGGGAGATCTGACGCGCTCTCTCTTGGCGCCCTCCCATGACGCCCAACCCTCCCAGGGGACTTTGCCGGGGACCTTGGATGTTGTCCAGGTAGGTCCCGACATGGAGATCATGCGTAAATCAGGGCGGGCTCGAACTGCACCGCCCGTCCCTGCTCTGGTAATAGTCCTCATACAACAACGGAAAACGTCAACTTTAAGCTGCACTGAACCCCTACTCTCTCTCTTAGACTCCCGTGCCCGGGGCATGCTGCCTCGTCTGTCTGTGGGGGCCTCTATGGACTGAACCTTCAGCTATGCCCTGCTGTGGACTTTTCTCTATCCTACGGCCCTGGGCCCTCATATGCCTTGCGGACCCTCCCATACAACATCAATTGGAAGGGTCGGCTTACTGCGTCTCTCTCTCATGTATCCTCTGAGCCGGGCTCCCTTGGGGGAGAGGGTGTGTGGCTACCGTCCCCTATTCGTCTGCCTCCCTCTCTTATAGGCTTTACTCTATGTTACCTTCCGTCCCTCTGACTCCCGATTCCTGGCGGCCTCCTAGCCCGTCTATGTTATTTAACTCCTTCTCTTAGCCTGTCTACCCTCGCTAACGACCTCCTGCTTCCTTCTACCTTACCTGCTTCCACTGCTTAACTCCCTATCTTCTATTGCCCGCGTCTAAGCCCCTTATTCTCTATCAACTTCCCTCACCCAACGTGTATCACCCCACTGCTGACCTCGTAACTCCTTCTTCCCTACCTACTTTGCTAACATAACTTGCATTTCCCCTCTAGTAACATCCCGCTCCCTTCTTACCTACCTACCTATCTTCCTTCACTTACCTTCTCCCTCTGCCAACCTCATAACCCCGTCGTCTCTGTCTACATGCCTTCTTCACTTGCTACTGTATCTCACTCTGCCTACTTTCACGCTCCTTTCTCTCTACCTACTCTCCTTTCTAAACTTGCTTACCTCTCTTCTCCGTCTGACTCCCCTCCGGTTCCTCTCCCCCTCACTTACTCTGCCGCTGGTCCTCTGTATCCCCCTCTCCGCAGCCCTCCCTACTTATATGTTCACGTCCCCCTTCCTTTTTCGCGTCTCGCCTTCCTTGCCCTTCCTGTCCTTTCTCTTGCTCCGCCCGTGTCCCCCCTCTATCCCTGTCTCTCACCACCCCCTCCCTTATTACTATAATGTACTGTCCAGCTCCTCCCGCCGCCTTCGGGATCTCTCGTCCTCGTTGTTATGTCCATGGTGTGTTGGCTCCTGGATCTTCGCGCTGCTGCTACTGGGGCTGCTCGTGTCGTCCTCTCCGGCTGTTGGTGTGTTGACCCCTCTCCACGCAAGCGGGGGGTGTCACCGCCGGACCTTCTGGCTGTGTGGGGAGCCCGCCGGCCCCGCAACTTCCTCCCTGTGCCTCGCCGGTAAATGTCCTTCCCGCTTCCGCCCCATCCAAGATGGCCGCCTCCGGGCCTGCCCCTTCCGGTGACGTCTTTCCCTTGGCCGCCATTTTGGAATAGGCTGTCCTAAGGAGAAGACGTGTCTGCGGCCGCTCCCCCGGCCTGGGTAGCTTTCCCGCCTGGTGAGCCCTTCCCGCCTACCTTCCTTCTGCGTTCTGCGGGTCACGGTGGGGGCTTCCCCGACTCCATCTTGGCCGCCATGCAGGGACCACGAGGTAGATGAAATCTTTTTTGCAGATCTTCTGTTCGCGGTGATTCCGGCAGATATTTTTCTCGTTGTGGGTCCACAGGCTCGGGGGGAATCGGCATAGGGAGTTCTGCAGTGTCTCTCAGGGGGCCGTTGCAGCTTGAACAACATTAACAGGTTAACTTAGGGATTCTGAGTCTTTTGCCAACTTGGCTAAGTTTAGAGTGGCCTTAGTCTTGGTCAGTCCCCCCCTTGGCCGTACTCCCCACAGTGGTCCACGAGGGTCCCGGGGCTGGATCTTCCGCTTCCACGGCCATGGCGCTAGGCCCCGTGCTCAGGCCTAATTTCTGGAGGAACTTCGGTCCTTCTTCGGGAGATTTCAATTGTATGGGGCGGCCATTGCGTAGCACAATGAGGCCAAAGGGAAAGGTCCAACGGTAACGGACCGCTTTTTCTCTTAGGACCTTTGTGATAGGCCATAGGTCTCTCCGACAGGCCAGGGTGGTAGGTGAGAGATCTTGGAACACCATGATCTTAGCGCCTTCAAAGTCCATGATGGGTGTGTTACGGGAGCACCTCCTCCCTGGTTCGGTAGTAGTGTAGGTGCACTATTATGTCTCTCGGTGGATCCGATGGTTGCGGCTTAGATCGGAGTGCCCGGTGGCACCGGTCCATGTGTAGCAGGTCTTTAGAGGACTCCGGGCATATGTGTCTAGCCATCTCCCCACGAATTCTTTGCAGTCCCCTATATTTTCAGGGATCCCCCGGAGACGCACATTGTTGCGGCGGTCCCTATTTTCGGCATCTTCCTGCCGATCTCGGAGCTCATTTATCTGGGCTTGTAAATCTACTGTTTTTTTTTGTATTTTTCTGGGTTGCCTTGACATTCGCGTCCACCCGCACCTCCAGGTCTTGAATCTGGGTCCCCAGGCCTCCCACTTCTTTGGTCAGTGCTCGGATCTCTGCCTGCAGGACCCCCTTCAGGTCATTATATAGCCGCTCTATATCGCAGCGTCGGACCGGCAGGAGCTCCTGGTCACTCGGTTCTCCATCTCCCTCCGATTCAGAGCCTGTGCGGGAGGTGGGGGCCATTGCTGCCGATGCTCTGCGGGGTCTCCCCTCTCCAAAGTATTCGGGGAGACCCTTCTTGCTGGGGGTCTTTGCTGCTTTTTTAGACATCCTAAGGTTAGTGCTCATCGCCTGGTATAAATATAGCCTGTTTTTTCGATTTAATTAGTGTTTTTGCTTAAAACTGTCAGGGCGGGGCACGGAGCAACAGAGTTATGCTGCCATGCTGTCTGACCTCGCGCATGCGCTCCCGTCCCACATGTTTTGCACTTAGCACTTCCCCCACGTGTTTGACACTTCTGGGTGTTTTTATTTATTTTCTTTGTTTTTGTTAGCATTTTGACATGTCAGTGGGTGCAATATAGTAATGTTGCATATAGTATATACCCTTGGACTGGACAATGTTTGTACGCTACATCCATCTATTGCACAGGGTATATGTTGCATGATTTGTCTTAGCACATGGTGCCATTGTATGTATGTATGTGCTCACTTGCTAGATGTGTGTTTTTTCTGTGCTCCGCTGCCCTGATTTTTAATTTAATGCTGTGTTATTATACTAGCTTGCTATTGCCCTTACATCTATAAGAGTGTCGCCATGATCACCACGGGTTTTAGTGGGTGTTAGATTAGGTGCTTTTACATAGTTGATTTGTATTGGCAGGAGGAGGTTTTTGTCCGGCCTATGCGCTGGGCGCATGCGCGCTGTCAGCAGCCGTGTCATACTGTCTGCCATGTTATGAATAGGGATGGCAGTTCCCGTTTGTCGGAGCATGCGCCGTGGTGAGCGTAGCCAAGTCTGTTAATACAAACAGGGCGCATGCGCGCCTACATCCTATGGTGTCTTTGACACAGTGCACGCTATCTCTGGGGCTGGAAGTTTTCTTAAGCATGCGCAGTGGTGAGCGTAGGTAGGATTAGTCCACTACACATAGGGCGCATGCGCGCCAACATCTAGTGGTGCCTCCGATACTTGCAGGCATTCTTGATACAGCGTCACTAAGGAAGTGACTTTATGCTAATTTCCAAGATGGCGGTGCGTTCCAGCACGAGGCTGCGGTCCACAGACGATACACAGGCATGGTTTTTGCGGACTTTGGGGTCCCTACACGGGTGAGTGTAATTGTTTATTGATGGATGTGGGTATTTATGATGTTTCACTGGCACTCATTAACTGCACGTCCCTGAGGAAGGTCACGCTCTGATGACCGAAATGTTGGATGCAGTGCCATGTACTTCTTATGAATACAGTGTTTTTGTACCTCCCTGGCTGTGTGCTGTCTCTGATTTCCGGACCTACATCTGGTAATTTTTTCTGTATATATATATATATATATATATATATATATATATATATATATATATATACAGTTGTATTTGTATATATATATATATATATATATATATATCTCAAACAGAAAAGGAAAGTGGGTACAAGGACTATCTAAATAAAGTATATCTGAATGTAATAAACTATTAGTAGTGATAATTAATAGCACAAATAAATATTGAAACTGAAAACCATAAAAAATGTTAAAAAGGAAGTGCATAAAATACAATATTAAAAATATGAAAAAGAAAAAAGAGTGTAAAAACCAATCCTCAAAAGTAAGTCCAATAGATGTGAATTCTGGAATAGAGGGTCTCCGGCAGCTCTCAATATGGACAAATATGGACAAACCACGTCCACAGGGAATCTAAAAGAAAAAAGGAAGAGAGAGCGCACGCCCATAGCGTAAAATAGTAATTTAATGAGGGGAAAGGGAAGAGGGGATAAAAAATGCACTCACAAAAGTACAATAAAATCAAGCATTGCGTGATATAATCACCACCATCCGGTTCGTGTCTGCAGCGTCTTGGGGCAGTCCCTGTTTTGCAGTATCAGGTTCGTCGTCCCAACATATAGATATATATGCAGATATACCTCGCTCTTAGTCCAGATATGCGTTCTGTGTGCTGCCGGGGAAGTATACTGAAATAGACACTATAATAGATGGATCGTGTCAAAGGGCCACAATCCACATAAAGAATCCCTTTATAAGACGCACCAAGGACCAAATGGTTATAATATAATTATTCAATGGTCTTGCCAGATTTATACACTAACTGTTAAAATAATCTTTATTAATACTTCTATAGTGAAATGGATAAAATCTTCAGTAATATCTATAAGTATAATATATGTTAATCTAGAAGTAGTGAGTTATGTAGATCACATCAAAAGACAAGTGTACCTATATTGGTTCAAGTATGTAGAAACCCCTGTGATGAACTGGGATGAAAGGACATAAATTCGTAGTGATTCTATTCCAAAGGCATGGATAATGGGTATGTATTTCTATTACACGTGTACTTTTAGATTTACATGGCCGAGGTAGGGATCCCCGCCGAATCATGTGTCACTAGTATAAGGTATATACTGAGGGTATATTGATTTTTACCCCTCTACATCAAAGATTACTCTCTGAATAGTGTATTTCAGAAAGAATCCTAATATCAAAAAGTATAGTTATACCTATATATTAATCTCTGAGCCTTTACAGATATGTCCTGCACACTCTATCGACCTGTATATAGCATAAATGTAAATGGTAGTCCTATGATCTCATAAAAGATATTTAGTGATCAATCTTTATTGTCTCTGATGTAAGGTGAGGTTTAACCATATCACCAGCTTCAGACCGACCGCATGGTCTCAGGATAATTCAGTATATATCAAGCAGTGTAGACAATGGTGTTTCCATACCTTAGTATACTGCCAGTTAAATCATATATAATACAGGCATATCCTGATATAAATGAGTATTCCAGTGTCCAGTGTTCTGCTTATGGGTGGGCCACTACTGTGTTTCTAAGTAATTGTGTGACAAGACCCTTATACATTGCACAGCACTCCATGGAGTAATTACTGATCCCCAGCTAGATAGCTACTGTAGGTGCACATCATGATTGCCCTCATATACTGTATGATGTTAATTGTAATAGCACACCAGAACTCCAAAGAACTACTCCCGCAATATGTGATGTGGAAATGAGTGGTGTAGGCACGTCACGATGGACATAAACACCCGTGTGTATTGTATTGTATTGTATGTCTTTATTTATATAGCACCATAAATGTACATAGCGCTTCACAGTAGTAATACATATCATATAAATAACAAATAATATAAATAGCAGGTCATGGGAATAAGTGCTTCAGACATACTGTAAAAGTAACATTAAGGAAGGAGTCCCTGCTCTGAGGAGCTTGCAATCTAATTGATAGGTAGGGAGAACGTACAGAGACAGTAGGAGGAAATACTAGTAAGTGCGTCTGCAGGGGGCCAAGCTTTATGTGTCATGTGTCCATGATTATCCAGTGCTACTCATATGCTTCTTTAAGCAGATGTGTCTTAAGGTGAGTCTTAAAGGTGGATAGCGAGGGGGCTAGTCGGGTATTGAGGGGAAGGGCATTCCAGAGGTGTGGGGCAGAAAGTGAGAAACGTTTAAGGCGGGAGAGAGCTTTAGATACAAAGGGACATCCTTGAGAAGAACGCAAGCGTCGAGATTGTGCATAGCGAGAAATTAGGGCTGAGATGTAAGGAGGGGCACAAGAATGTAAAGCTTTAAAAGTGAGCAGGAGAATTGAGTGGGAGATACGCGATTTAATCGGAAGCCAGGGGAGGGATTTCAGGAGGGGAGATGCGGAGACAGATTTAGGAAAGAGTAGAGTAATTCTGGCAGCAGCGTTTAGGATAGATTGTAGGGGAGACAGGTGAGAGGTAGGAAGGCCAGAAAGCAGGAGGTTGCAGTAATCGAGACAAGAGACAGTAGAGAATGAGGGCTTGAGTCAGAGTTTTAGCAGTCGAGCAACAGAGGAAAGGGCGTATCTTTGTGATATTGCGGAGGAAAAAGCGACAAGTTTTAGAAACGTTTTGAATATGAGAGGAGAATGAGAGAGAGGAATCAAGTGTAACCCCTAGGCAGCGTGCGTGGGCTACTGGGTGAATGATCGTATTTCCAATAGCAATGTGGAAGGAGGTAATAGGGCCAGGTTTGGGAGGATATATAAGGAGCTCTGTTTTTGCCATGTTAAGTTTCAGTCGGCGGATGGCCATCCAGGATGATATTCCAGAGAGGCATTCAGAAACTTTGGTCTGTATAGCAGGTGTAAGGTCGGGTGTTGAAAAGTATATTTGTGTGTCGTCAGCATAGAGGTGATATTTAAATCCAAAAGATGTTATTAGGTCACCTAGAGAGAGTGTGTACAGAGAAAAGAGAAGAGGTCCCAGGACAGAGCCCTGGGGTACCCCCACAGAGAGATAGATAGAGGAGGAGGAGGTGTTGGCAAAAGAGACACTGAAAGTACGATGGGAGAGGTAAGAGGAGATCCAGGATAGAGCTTTGTTCCAAATACCAAGAGTATGGAGAATGTGAAGGAGAAGAGGGTTGTCCCCGGTGTCGAATGCTGCAGAGAGGTCGAGTAATAGGAGCAGAGTGTAATGACCTCTGTCTTTGGCAGCGTGGAGGTCGTCAGTTATTTTAGCGAGGACTGTTTCAGTAGAGTGAGCAGTGCGGAAGCCAGATTGTAGAGGGTCTAGGACAGAATAGGTGTTGAGAAAGTGTAGCAATCGAGAGAATACAAGACGTTCAAGGAGTTTGGAGGCAAAAGGCAGGAGGGAGACAGGTCGATAGTTAGAAGGACAGGTAGGGTCAAGCTTGCTGTTTTTGAGTAATGGTATAATGGTTGCATGCTTGAAGGATGATGGAAAGGTACCAGAGTAGAGGGAAGAGTTAAAGATCTGTGTGAGCATAGGGATTATAGAAGGAGCAAGAGGTTTTAGGAGATGGGAGGGAATGGGATCAAGAGGGTAAGTGGTAGAGGGAGAAGAGGAGATCAGCAGTGAGACATCCTCCTCCGAGATAGCGGAAAAAGAGTCAAGAAAGGCAGGAGGAGAGTTGGGAAGCATTGTGGGATGTGAGGAGGCAACAGATGGGATGTTCTGCCGTATGGACTCCACCTTTTCCTCCGTGTGCCCAAAATGACACCACAACACCCGTCTCAGTTGTAATATTTTCTACCACACTACATAGCAGGACTCATGTACAGGTAAGTATTCGTGGATTAAGAGTGTGTGCTCCGGTGCCTGCCTTGGCGGTTAGATGCTAGCCATATTTTGCCCTTGCAGCGTCATAATGACGTCCATACTACTGAGCGGGCACTCATGAGAGCTATTGTATATATCTACCGATGAGGTCAGATGAATGTAACTCGAACTCAATACCAAAAAACTGAGTTGAAAGTTTAAAATCAGCTGGCTAACCCGACGTACGTTTCGTCGCTAACAAAGCAATCTCATCCAAGAACATTCGTGATCTCCTAGTACAGCGGTGCGCAATCTGTGGGGCGCGACCCCCAGGGGGGGCGCGAGACTGCCGACGGGGGGCGCGGGGTTTACAGAGGCCCCGCGCGCTTCCCGAAGGCACTTAAATTAAGTGCCGGGGGAGCTGCAGGGCCTCTGTAAACCATACTTACCCGTGGCTCCGGCGGCTTCCTCCCGGCGTTGCCATGGCAACGCGGCGTCGCCATGGCAACGCGGCGTCAAAATGACGCTGCGAGGTCATGTGACGTCACGTTGCTATGGCAACGTGACGTCATTACGCCGGTGCGAGGGTAAGTTGGGGTTGGGGGGGGCGCGGGAGTGAGGGGACAGCCGGCAGGGGGGCGCAGGGAAAAAAGTTTGCGCCCCCCTGTCCTAGTACATAGCCACTATACCAGACAAAAAAATAAAAATCAGAACACGTGGCTAAAAGTGAAGGGTTTTTATAAATGCCTCAATTGCAAGGCATGTGATCACATGAAGGAGAGCAAAACGTACACTAATTGGAACAACACTAAAACCTTTACAATTAAGGGATTCGTGAACTGTAAAAGCACAGGAGTGATATATTTGATCACCTGTACCTGCGGAGTTAAATATGTGGGGAAGACAAAAAGAGAATTAAGAAGGAGAACCTTAGAACATCTAGGCTCCATCAGAAATCAACAAGACACCCCAGTTTCTAGGCATGTTCATGAAAAACATGCAGGAGATGTCAATACATTAAGTTTTCAAGGTATTGACCACATAGCCCCTAGCATCTGTAAGGGTAATTGGGATAAACTACTCCTCCAGTGTGAGGCTAAGTGGATTTACCTACTACATACCCAAAATCCCACAGGTATAAATGAAGGTTTTGTGTACACTTCCTTCCTTTAATATAAGATCACCTTGCAGGCATTATTACATGATTCAAAGTTAAGTGACTTACTAAGAACTTAATTTCTTATCTATTACCTATTCAAAATTCAAAATCCAACATTGTTTACATGGGTTTCAATCACTTACCACTATTTAGCACAGGGCTGCACAACATACGGCCCGCGGGCCGCATGCGGCCCATCTGGCCTCTCTGTGCGGCCCGGCCCGTGATGACTCTGGCCGGGCGCCAGTTAATTAAATAAATTAAAAAAAAAAAAAAGTTTAAAAAAAAGGGCGGCGATTCATCTCTCCTCCCAGCCCCCTCCCTCTCCCTCCTAGCCCCCTCCCTCTCCCTCCCAGCCCCCTCCCTCTCCCACCCAGCCCTCGCCCCCTCCCTCTCCCACCCAGCCCCCAGGTTTTGCGGTGCGCGGGGGCAGCAGCAGCCGTGTGTTTAATTTTTTTCAATAGCAGGCTGCTGCCGGGGAGGTCAGAGCATGCAGGGGGCGGGGCTTAGTACTGGGGAGAGGATGTGCTGAGCTGATCTAAGAGAGAGGTGAGAGTGGGTGTTGTGTGTGTGTGTGTGTGATGGGTGTGTTGTGTGTGTGGTGTGTGTGGGTGTGTGTTGTGGTGTTGTGTGTGTGTGTGTGTTGTGAGAAAAACGGCTGGTGGGGGGTGCGTGGGTGTGAAAAACGGGCTGGTGAGGGGGGGTGGGCTGCTGACAAGTGAGGGGGGGCTGGGCTGCTGACAAGTGAGGGGGGGGCTGGGCTGCTGACAAGTGAGGGGGGCTGGGCTTGCTGCTGACAAGTGAGGGGGGGCTGGGTGCGCACTGAGGGGGGCTGGGCTGCTGACATGTGAGGGGCAGTGGGGGGAGAGAGTGATGTGAGGTGCAGGGGGGGAGAGAGGGATGTGAGGTGCAGGGGGGGAGAGAGAGGGATGTGAGGTGCAGGGGGGAGAGAGAGTGATGTGAGGTGCAAGGGGGGAGAGAGTGATGTGAGTTGCAGGGGGGGAGAGAGAGTGATGTGAGGTGAAGGGGGGAGAGAGATGATGTGAGGTGCAGGGGGGGAGATACTGATGTGAGTTGCAGGGGAGGGTGAGAGTGATGTGAGTTGCAGGGGAGGGTGTGATGTGAGTTGCAGGGGGGGAGATACTGATGTGTGTTGCAGGGGAGGGGAGAGTGATGTGAGTTGCAGGGGGAGGGTGTGATGTGAGTTGCACGGGGGGAGATACTGATTGAAGTTGCAGGGGAGGGTGAGAGTGAGTGAGTTGCAAGGGGAGGTGTGATGTGAGTTGCAGGGGGGGAGAGTGTCATATTGAGGGGAGGGGAAAGAGTGTCCACATTGAGGGGAGGGGGAGAGTGTCACATTGAGGGAGGGGGGGAGAGTGTCACATTGAGGGAGGGGGAGAGTGTCACATTGAGGGGAGGGGAGAGTGTCACATTGAGGGGGAGGGGAGAGTGTCACATTGAGGGGAGGGGGAGAGAGTGTCATTAAGGGGAGGGGAGAGAGTGTCATATTGAGGAAGAGAGACATGGGGGGGATGCTGACTTGAGGGGGGATGCGTGACATGGAATGGGCTGGGGGGATGTGGAGCGGGGGTTTGTATGTTTGATGTGGAGGGGGGTATTGTGTGTTTGATGTGGAGGGGGGTATTGTGTGTTTGATGTGGAGGGGGGTATTGTGTGGGTGAGGGGGAGAGATGGGGGTATGAGAGATAGATGGGGAGTATCGTAAAGATTGATAGTGAGGGTTTCTGGGGGAGATATGAGGATGATGATGATGATGAGGAGAGATGATGATGATGATTGAACCCGTGCGGCCCAAATTTTTTTTCCTTGGAGCAGTTCGGCCCTTCTCGCTTTACGAGTTGGGCAGGCCTGATTTAGCAGTTCCTATAGCACAACCGCTATGGAGCCTGGCTTCAATTAAGCATCTATCCAGTTGCTATGACAACCGCTACATATAAATGGGCGGACATACACGAGGCAACGCCCACCCCGGAAGAAGTCGCCGCTTTGTTAGCGACGAAACGTACGTCGGGTTAGCCGGCTGATTTTAAAATTTAAACTCAGTTTTTTGGTAGTGAGTTTGAGTTACATTCATCTGACCACATCGGTAGACCTATACAATAGCTCTCATGAGTGCCCGCTCGGTAGTATGGACGTCATGACGCTGCAAGGGCAAAATATGGCTAGCATCTAACCGGCAAGGCAGGCACCGGAGCACACACTCTTAATCCACGAATACTTACCTGTACATATGGGTCCTGCTATATAGTGTGGTAGAAAATATTACAACTGAGACAGGTGTTGTGGTGTCATTGTGGGCACTCGGTGTTTATGTCCATCGCGACGTGCCTATACCACTCATTTCCACATCACATACTGCGGGAGTAGTTCTTTGGAGTTCCGGTGTGCTATTACAATTAACATCATACAGTATATGAGGGCAATCACGATGTGCACCTAGCTATCTAGCTGGGGATCAGTAAATACTCCATGGAGTGCTGTGCAATGTATAAGGGTCTTGTCACACAATTACTTAGAAACACAGTAGTGGCCCACCCATAAGCAGAACACTGGACACTGGAATACTCATTTATATCAGGATATGCCTGTATTATATGTGATTTAACTGGCTAACATGATTTAACATACTAAGGTATGGAAACACCATTGTCTACACTGCTTGATATATACTGATGTATCCTTAGACCTTGCGGCTGAAGCTGGTGATATAGTTAAACCTCACCTTACACCTGAGACAATAAAGATTGATCACTAAATATCTTTTATGAGATCATAGGACTACCATTTACATTTATGCTATATACAGGTCGATAGAGTGTGCAGGACATATCTGTAAAGGCTCAGAGATTAATATATAGGTATAACTATACTTTTTGGTATTAGGATTCTTTCTGAAATACACTATTCAGAGAGTAATCTTTGATGTAGAGGGGTAAAAATCAATATACCCTCAGTATATATCTTATAATAGTGACACATGATTTGGCGGGGATCCCTACCTTGGCCATGTATATCTAAAAGTACACATGTGTAATAGAAATACATACCCATTATCCATGCCTTTGGAATAGAATCACTGTTCGCTAAGAAATATTCCGGTTAAATCGCCTTCCCTACCTGCGATATGAATCGCTTGTAAGGTATGGTTAAATGATGTTCCACCCAGTGTGAGAAATGGGAATAATTACTGCAGGAGTACGGAACTTCTTGTCCCTCCTGTCTCTCTTATATAGGTGTCACGGTAGGGAAAAGGTCTTACCACACAGTTAATACCGGGATTCTGGAATTGTGCACGGACACAAGGGGGCAAAATAAATTGTAATTATTTCTTTTAAGACAAACACACAATCTTCACAATTACACTGGAAAAAACACTTACTGGGATGGGAGAAACAAAATCAAATGTCCAGGAACTAATGACTTAACAGCAAAGTCTCTGGACACACCTGCACGCATGCAGGGGGTGCCGATTTGAGCCGTGCGAAAATCCTTGCTAGGGGGCCAAATTGCCATCCTATATCTCACGGCCAAAAGAAATATTTCGTAAAGTCCTTTACAGGATTCGTTCAGGAATCCCACCCAGCTCAAACGAATTCTGGAAGAGGGGGTGCAAATCTTCTTTACGGTGGTAGTTAACCCCTCACACTCGGAACCGATAACGCTGTGTACTTGGACATTTCTTGGTTGATCTTAGATTAAATAAACTAGGATGGAGCGCAGGCATTGTTATAGTGTTAAGAGCCCTATCCCTAACTTACACAGCCAATCCTCCGTGGGAACAACTTTTCCCACTATCCCGACTTGCCAGGAGTTCCTAGAACGGCAGACAGAATTTGCTTCCTGGCTGCTAAGAGCATGCGCCAACCTGACCCAACCTCTTACCTGGCGACAGTAAGTTGGGGTTTGGCTACCAAGTGTGAAGCGCCATACTTCGCACCGGTATCTGATATATGGCAATAATCCGACCACCCTAAAACCTAGGGTCTCTGAGGCTTTCAACTCCAGACATCTGTAGTCATGGGCACCAATTTAGCAGGGTGCCCTTTGAAGTACGGAGATGAAAAATCCCTCAGCTCATTCATCCATAACATATGGGCATGTTAATGTATTCATTGCCGGCTGACAGGAAAGGGTTCCTGCCTTACATTTTAAACACCATTGGAATACAGTTTCTTTTCATATGTATGTTCTGTAAGTGCAACAAATATAAAAACCAACATGTATGTTCAGGTACATTTTTAACTAGATGCACTCCAAAAAATTAGAGTGCTAGCTCTTTCCTAGCGCAAGTATCCATCATGAAGGGCTCTGTGATGTGGTGTGCGGTTTGACCTATAATCGTTCTGGGTGACAAAGCCGGCATACAATGTATCCGTGCTGGCTTTGATCGGTAACCGCAGACGCACTCCCAATTCACATTAAGTGGATAACAAGACGGCTGGTACATTGAGCTCTCAGGTACTTCAGCTAGACCGCAGACCACTTATTCAATGGACTTTGCGGTTCAACGTTGTGGTCTAGGAAATGATACCCAATCTTCAATGCAGTCACTTACTGCAGGCACACTTATGCAATTAGCGCTTGGCACAGCGCTAGAAGCTCCCCCTTGTGTCGCGAATACAGTTTGACATTCTCCATTATCATAATACTGCAGCTAACTTGGGGCTGCAAAACAGGGACAATAAAGATAGTGTAGGGGAAAAATGGCATTATGGTGACCAACCACAATTTAACTCCTTCAGTCCAACGAGGTGTTAGGGTTAACCAGCCGAGCATATCTTATTGGCCTGGTTAACCTTTCACCGCCACAATAAGTCACCGTCGAATGGCTGTCTGACGTTGCCCTTCATGATGCACAGTCATAAGAAGTGCCTGATCACCTCCATTACCGCTCTTATTCTAAAAATATTTGATGACATTCATGACTTCCGATAGACCATTCCTTGGGCTCTCTGTCCGAGTTGGGCACTCCAGCCTGTGCCATTCCATGTTGTAAGTATGAAACATACTTTATCTTTTGCGGACAACCTGTTTTAGGTTCTGTCACATTGCCACCATTTTAGGGATTGCCGTATGTCTTGAAGGACCGTTCGGGGATACCTTGATCCCCATGCCCTTCTTCCTTTTCCAGTTTGTGTAAGCAGGAGAACCCTGGAGGTGAGTCGCAAGAACATTTCCAGGGTATAGGATTTTGCCGGAACAATGCGCTTCAATGTGCCCAAGAATCTTTCCTGATTCTCGGGTACATCTTGGGTTATTCAATAACTCGGGAACCCGACTACATAGGACACCTAATTGAAGTTTCCCGCAAAACCCACCTCAAACTCAACCTCACAAGCTCCGTGCCCAGCCCACCCCTGGAACGGCAAGCACACAAAAATACTGGATGTCGCTCATTTTATAAAGTCTCAGTGATGCATACACGACAGTTGGGTCCAAGAGCTGACACTCTAGGACCCTTACACACCGATCAGGGGAACCAAGTGGCGTTAACCTTTATTATTGAGCCAGGTTACCCCCTACCGTCAGAGCCTTGGTGTAAGAAGTTCTGTTGGAATGTATCTAAATGCTATCTGGCCCATTTTACCACCTGTATGGTGGCAAGATAGGCACTCTTATCAGACTCATGCATTGTAGAGCATTACATGGATTGCTTGGCTCTAACTGCTCTTGATCATCTCCTTAAAAACTTTCCTTTATCAGAGGGAAGAACTAAACATGCACAGTTGCACGTTGAACTGCATTCCAGAGATTCTTAGGTCTGGTTGGATTTAGTTAACTTTCCTCGGTGTTTAGAAGCCAGCTGTGATGCGAGATGATAGGTTGCGGAGCAACTGGACTCTTTTCCATGCTTTAATTAAAAAGTCATTGAGGAAGGTTAGTGTAATATTTGTATTCCCTCTTTCCTTAATTCGGCGATGAGTGTTTTTAACCCCTTTGTGAATGTTCTCGGCGAAGTCGAGAGGCCCAAAGGGAAATGTCTTGAATTGATAGTGCGTTACTACGATTGCAAATCTTAGATACTTTCTGTGTCTAACATACAGTACAGACATGTCGAAGTATGCATCTTTCGATCTACTGACAGAAGCCACTGTCTCTTGTCACTGCTGAAATAATGGTGGAGTTTGATCTTTTACATTGACAGCTGGAGAGATATCTCAGAGGGGGCAGCTGGTGATCAGCCCTTGAGATCCTGGACGAGAAGCAGACAGTAACAAGCCTTCTTGAAGCATGTCCCTGCACCTAAGCGAGGCTAGAGTCTACTCCCCAGGCCCCCAGTTGGGATTGATCGTGTTTTGTACATCTTGTTGTCTTGCTGCATGCCAGAGTAAACCCCATTTATTCAATAACTGTGCTAGCCTGTCTGGTGCTGGTGATCCCAGTGGTTTGGTGTTAAAGTACTGGTCTCCATAACAAACACTGTTGTCAAGCCTATTGGCCTTCGCATTCATATACAAAAGAGCGAAGAGTGGTGAATAGTTTTAATACACAAATGTGGTAAAGATAAACATGTGCATAAATCAAGTGATATAAAAGTGAACAGTGTTATATTAAATATAAAAGTGCTAAATATGCTAAAGTGAAAAATAACAATAAGATACTCAAACCTTAAACAGGATATGTTTCAAGATCCTCCATAATCAAGATCCAAAACAGTAGGGGAGCGCGGGCTCAATCACCAAAGGAGAGAAGAGAAATAATAGAGCAGAATGCAAGATAAATTTGACTTTTCAGAGAAATCACCAATTGTCATACTCCACAAACTAAGAATTTTTAAAAGGCACATCCCAAACTGTGGCAAATTGGTAAACGTGGGTGGGTACAGCCTGTGTTTAACAAGCACTCGGACAAAAGAGAAAAAGAAACCAGAGATTGTGCAGATGGTTTTTTAATGAATTTATCAATAAACAGACCCCGCAGAAATGAGACCTACATCAGGGTAGTCCTTTAAAAACATATGACAATCTGTATATCGATGCCGTGACTCCAAGAGCCAGGTGAGTCGCGTTCTCACCCACTCCACAGGTACCACTCCTCCGATGTTGTCACTTCCTGGTTCCTTGTAAAACGCTGGTGACACGGATGCGTATAAGCACTGGTCTAACACTCAGAGTCTCACTCTCACAAACAGGAACCGGAACTTGCTGTTATCTTCTCATAAAGAAGGGTATTTAGTACAATTCTTTGGCCAAAGTATTTTACGCCTACAACCACTCACGGTATGGCTCATCTGTACGTCCTAACACTGCTGCACCTGCAAAAGCTCTCATAACTAGCAATCTTATAAAACTGGTGCCTTCAGGTAATGTCTTCAACTCCGACAATACCCCTACAGACAACGTGAGTATCCAGGAATCTGTAATAGTTTAGGCCCAAATATCCCCAAAGTATTAGTCTTTCTCCTACATGGGATGTTCGAGCTCTCCTCACTCATGCAAACTCCCAGTCCCTCTATATTGAGGTCCTGTCCTCTGGCCAACAAACGAAAGCTGTTGCTTCTGCGCCAGGAGGTTGATCTCGAAGAAAACCCCTTCCGGGCCTATGGGCTCTCATGCCTCGGCGGTTTCCTTCTAATAATACTTTAGAGCGGTGGTATCAAATCTTCCTTTCCTTTGCAAAAAACCTGATATATCTCCGAAAGTGCTCTCAATGATGGAATCTAGTTTCCGAAAGAAAAAGATTATGTCCCTCAAAAGGGAATTCCAAACACAGACCTGCCAAGGCGCCGTAGCCAAAGCACTCTTCTGGCTGGACGGGTAGCTCAGCTACAAAGTTTGATGCCAACTTTAGTGATGGTGATCCAAGGATAGCAGCGGAGCACAGCTGAAGGATGGGGTCAACACCAGCAATGAAGGTTAAAAATACTTTTTATGAACAATGGTGCAAAACGGGGGAGACAGCAACAATCTAACGCGGTAAGGCTATGCAACCCTTTTTCAAAAAGGGCTGCATAGCGCTGAAACGCGTTAGAGTTGTTGCTGTCTCCCCCCGTTTTGCACCATGTTTCATAAAGAAGTATTTTTAACCCCTTCATTGCTGGTGTTGACCCCTCCTTCAGCGTGCTCCGCTGCTATCCTTGGATAACCATCACTATGCTTACTCCACCAGCGTGATGCACGCAAAAAATGGATCAAGGTTTCAAAGAAGAGTTTGATTCTCCCACTATGGATTCAAGGGGGAGTTGCTGACCAGTAACAGTGCCGCAGGTAAGAGAGTTTTTTTTCTAGTCTGGTGAGGGTGCTTTTCTAGCATTACCCAATGTACCCCTCAAAAGACAGATAGTCTATTATACCACTTTCCTGCTTTATGATGCACTGGGTCCAATACTCTCAATCATTTATTTGACCTTGTCCTAACTTGTTTATATAATTTTTGATCAATAATTGCCATTGTACCCCATTTTGCTGCAGCACTGTTTATTAGGGAACCTTTCCCTTACCTTCTACTGATGCCAAACTTTAGATCAGGCCCCCACAACTAACTGTGACCTTTTCATTTCCTTCAACAGCTGCCTCTTTCACATTAGCGATCATAACTTTATGCTCTTGAAACTGATATTATAGTAATGAAAGACATGCAAGCTGCGTCTCTCCAGTAAACTACTTTCTTCAAGGCGTTCATCATCCGCGTGTCATTGCATTGACTGGAGGCGCATGTCTTAGAGGCAGGGTTGTTCGAATAGCAAAACCTTTCACTACTACATCCAGTTTTTGGGGAAAACCCCAAGTTTCCTCACCTTTTGCTTCAAACAGGTACATTATTGAAAATGTCCTTGTCAATGATACTTTTTCTGTCTCCTATTGTGGTATGGAGTCTACCAGGACTGCTGCACGTGCCTGCAGAAGCAGACGCGGCTCTTAACAGGTTTTCTAGAGCTGAGAGCACACACAGCAGCTATGTGCAGCATGGCCTCCCACGGAACAGCAACTTTGGCGTCTGGACTTCAGTGGGAGAGGGAGGCAGAATCAGCTTAGGTAGGACAGTATATATATATATATATATATATATATATATATATACTATATATAATAACACAACCACACACACACACACAACACTATATTAGATGGATCGTGTCAAAGGGGCAAGACCCACACAAAGAATCTTATAAGGCGCACACAGACCAAATGGTTATAATATAATTATTCAATGGTCTTGCCAGGTTATACACTAACTGTTAAAATAATCTTTATTAATACTTATATAATGAAATGAATAAAATCTTAAGTAACATCTGTAAGTATAATAGATGTTAGTCTAGAAATAGTGAGTATGTAGATCACATCAAAAAGACAATAGTGTGTACCATATATGGTTCAAGTATGTAGAAACCCCTTGTGATGAACTGGATTGAAAGGCATAAATTCGTCGTTTGTCTTTTGATGTGATCTACTTAACTCACTATTTCTAGACTAACATCTATTATACTTACAGATGTTACTTAAGATTTTTATTCATTTCATTATATAAGTATTAATAAAGATTATTTTAACAGCTAGTGTTTAACCCTGGCAAGACCATTGATTAATTATATTATAACCATTTGGTCTGTGGAGCGCCTTATAAAGGAATTCTTTGTGTGGATCGTGCCCCTTTGACACGATCCATCTATTATAGTGTGTGTGTGTGTGTGTGTGTGTGTATATAGGGTGGACACATTTCAAAATTAAGTGTATGATCATTAGAAAGATTAAATTCTAACTTAAAAGGATATTGAGCTGAAAACAAAAAATCCTTAGTTAAACAAAGGAAACGTAGAAATATAAGAAAAGCCCAATATCGCCTAACCAAATAAAACACAGCCATCCTCATGACTCAGCTCGCCCTAGGGAACAAAAGGCATAAAATTAATACACCACAACATATCCCCGTCGCAAAATAATAAGCCAAGGCATATCCTACGAGCCTGGATGCATAATTGTGCTTGCTGGGTTCCTGAGATAGAGGAAGAATCTATGGAGCGCTACAGAAAAACAGACAAACTTGATCCCCCAACCAATCATTACCAAGTGGCGACAGTAAGAGGGGGGTTTGGCTACCAAGTGTGAAGCGCCCATACTTCGCACCGGTATTGATATATGGCAATAATCCGACCACCCTAAAACCTAGGGTCTCTGAGGACTTTCAACTCCAGACATCTGTAGTCATTGGGCACCAATTTAGCAGGGTGCCCTTTGAAGTACGGAGATGAAAAATCCCTCAGCTCATTCATCCATAACATATGGGCATGTTAATGTATTCATTGCCGGCTGACAGGAAAGGGTTCCTGCCTTTACATTTTAAACACCATTGGAATACAGTTTTTTTCATATGTATGTTCTGTAAGTGCAACAAATATAAAAACCAACATGTATGTTCATGGTACATTTTTAACTAGTGCACTCCAAAAATTAGAGTGCTAGCTCTTTCCTAGCGCAAGTTTACCCTTCATGAATGGGCTCTGTGATGTGGGTTGCGGTTTGACCTATAATCGTTCTGGGTGACAAAGCCGGCATACAATGTATCCGTGCTGGCTTTGATCGGTAACCGCAGACGCACTTCACCAATTCACATTAAGTGGATAACAAGACGGCTGGATACATTGTAGCTCTCAGGTACTTCAGCTAGACCGCAGACCACTTATTCAATGACTTTGCGGTTTCAACGTCTGTGGTCTAGGAAATGATACCAATCTTCAATGCAGTCACTTACCGCAGGCCACTTATGCAATTAGCGCTTGGCACAGCGCTAGAAGCTCCCCCTTGTGTCGCGAATACAGTTTGCACATTCTCCATTATTCATATACTGCAGCTAACTTCTGGGCTGCAAAAAGGGACAATAAAGATAGTGTAGGGGAAAAATGGCATTATGGTGACCACACAATTTAACTCCTTCAGTCCAACGAGGTTTAGGGTTAACCAGCCGAGCATATCTTATTGGCCTGGTTAACCTTTCACACGCCACAATAAGTCACCGTCGAATGGCTGTCTGACGTGCCCTTCATGTATGCACAGTCATAAGAAGTGCCTGATCACCTCCATTCCCGCTCTGTATTCTAAAATATTTGATGACATTCATGAATTCCGATAGACCATTCCTTGGGCTCTCTGTCCCGAGTTGGGCACTCCAGCCTGTGCCATTCCCTGTTGTAAGTATGAAACATACTTTATCTTTTGGCGACAACCTGTTTTAGGTTCTCACATTGCACCATTTTAGGGATTGCCGTATGTCTTGAAGGACCGTTCGGGGATACCTTGATCCCCCATGCCCTTCTTCCTTTTCCAGTTTGTGCTGAAGCAGGGAACCTGGAGGTGAGTCCGCAAGAACATTTCCAGGGTAGGATTTTGCCGGAACACTGCGCTTCAATGTGCCCAAGAATCTTTCTGATTCTCGGGTACATCTTTGGGTTATTCAATAACTCGGGAACCCGACATACGCGACAACCTAATTGAAGTTTCTCCGCAAAACCCACCTCAAACTCACCTCACAAGCTCCGTTGCCCACACCCCTGGAACGGCAAGCACACAAAAATACTGATTGTCGCATCTTTATAAAGTCTCAGTGATGCATACACGACAGTTGGGTCCAAGAGCTGACACTCTAGGACCCTTACACACGGATCAGGGGTAAACCAAGTGGGCTTAACCTTTATTATTGAGCCAGGTTACCCCTCACCGTCAGAGCCATTGGTGTAAGAAGTTCTGTTGGAATGTATCTAAATGCTATCTGGCCCATTTTACCACCTTATGGTTGCAGATAGGCACTCTTATCAGACTCATGCATTGTAGAGCACTTACATGGATTGCTGGCTCTAACTGCTCGATCATCTCCTTAAAAACTTTCCTTTATCAGAGGGAAGAACTAAACATCACAGTTGCACGTTGAACTGCATTCCAGAGATTCTTAGGTCTTGGGTTGGATTTAGTTAACTTTCCTCGGTGTTTAGAAGCCAGCTGTGATGCGAGATGATAGGTGGCTGGAGCAACTGGACTCTGTTCCATGCTTTAATTAAAAGATCATTGAGGTAGTGTAATATTTGTATTCCCTCTTCCTTAATTCGGCGATGAGTGTTTTTAACCCCTTTGGAAGTTCTCGGCGAAGGTCGAGGGCCAAAGGGAAATGTCTTGAATTGATAGTGCGTTACTACGATTGCAAATCTTAGATACTTTCTGTGTCTAACATACAGTACAGACATGTCGAAGTATCATCTTTCAGATCTACTGACAGAAGCCACTGTCTCTTGTCCACTGCTGAAATAATGGTGGAGTTTGATCTTTTACATTGACAGCTGGAGAGATATCTCAGAGGGGCAGTCTGTGATCAGCCCTCTGAGATCCTGGACGAGAAGCAGACAGTCACAAGCCTTCTTGAAGCATGTCCCTGCACCTAGCGAGGCTAGAGTCTACTCCCCAGGCCCCCAGTTGGTATTTTCTGTGTTTTGTACATCTTGTTTGTCTGCTGGCATGCCAGAGTAAACCCCATTTATTCAATAAACTGTGTCCTGTCTGGTGCTGGTGATCCCAGTGGTTTTGGTGTTAAAGTACTGGTCTCCATAACAAACACTGTTTGTCAAGCCTATCTGGCCTTCGCATTCATATACAAAAGAGCGAAGAGTGGTGAATAGTTTTAATACACAAATGTGGTAAAGATAAACATGTGCATAAATCAAGTGATAAAAAGTGAACAGTGTTATATTAATAAAAGTGCTAAATATGCTAAGTGAAAAATAACAATAAAGTACTCAAAACCTTAAACAGGATATGTTTCGATATCCTCATAATCAAGATCCAAAACAGTAGGGGAGCGCGGGGCTCAATCACCAAAGGAGAGAAGAGAAATAATAGAGCAGAATTGCAAGATAAATTTGACTTTTCAGAGAAACTCACCAATTGTCATTCACTCACAACTAAGAATTTTTAAAAGGCACATCCCAAACTGTGGCAAATTGGTAAACGTGGTGGGTACAGCCTGTGTTTATACAAGCACTCGGACAAAGAGAAAAAGAAACCAGAGATTGTGCAGATGGTTTTTTAATGAATTTATCAATAAACAGACCCCCAGAAATGAAGACTTACATCAGGTGTAGTCCTTTAAAAACATATGACAATCTGTATATCGATGCCGTGACTCCAAGAGCCAGGTGAGTCGCGTTCTCACCCACTCCAAGGTACCACTCTCTCCGATGTTGTCACTTCCTGGTTCCTTGTAAACCTGGGTGACACGAATGCCTTATACAGCCTGGTCTAACACTCAGAGTCTCACTCTCACAACAGGAACGGAACTTGCTGTTTATCTTCTCATAAAGAAGGGTTAATTAGTACAATTCTTGGCCAAAGTATTTTACGCCTACAACACTTCACGGTATGGCTCATCTGTACGTCCTAACACTGCTGCACCTGCAAAAGCTCTCATAACTTGCAATCTTATAAAACTGGTGCCTTCAGGTAATGTCTTCAACTCCGACAATATCCCCTACAGACACGTGTTGTATCCAGGAATCTGTAATAGTTTAGGCCCAAATATCCCACAAATTATTAGTCTTTCTCCTACATGGGATGTTCGAGCTCTCCTCACTCATGCAAACTTCCCAGTCCCTCTATATTGAGGTCCATGTCCTCTGTGGCCAACAAACGAAAGCTGTTGCTTCTGCGCCAGGGAGGTTGATCTCGAATAACCCCTTCCGGGCCTATGGGCTCTCATGCCTCGGCGGTTTCCTTCTCATTAATACTTTAGATCGGGGTATCAAATCTTTCCTTTCCTTTGCAAAAAACCTGATATATCTCCGAAAGTGCTCTCAATGATGGAATCTAGTTTCCGAAAGAAAAAGATTATGTCCCTCAAAAGGGAATTCAAACACAGACCTGCCAAGGCCGTAGCCAAACGCACTCTTCTGGCTGTGGACGGGTAGCTTCAGCTACAAAGTTTGATGCCAACTTTAGTGATGGTTATCCAAGGATAGCAGCGGAGCACAGCTGAAGGATGGGGTCAACACCAGCAATGAAGGGGTTAAAAATACTTCTTTAATGAAACATGGTGCAAAACGGGGGGAGACAGCAACAACTCTAACGCGTTTAAGGCTATGCAACCCTTTTTCAAAAAGGGCTGCATAGCCTGAAACGCGTTAGAGTTGTTGCTGTCTCCCCCCGTTTTGCACCATGTTCATTAAAGAAGTATTTTTAACCCCTTCATTGCTGGTGTTGACCCCATCCTTCAGCTGTGCTCCGCTGCATCCTTGGATAACCATCACTATGCTTACTCACCCAGCGTGATGCACGCAAAAAATGGATCAAGGTTTCAAAGAAGAGTTTTGATTCTCCCACTTATGGATTAGGGGGAGTTGCTGACCAGTAACAGTGCCGCGTAAGAGAGTTTTTTCTAGTCTGGTGAGGTGCTTTTCTAGCATTACAAATGTACCCTCACTAAAGACAGATTAGTCTATTATACCACTTCCTGCTTTATGATGCACTGGGTCCAATACTCTCAATCATTTATTTGACCTTGTCCTAACTTGTTTATTTATATTTTTGATCAATAATTGCCATTGTACCCCATTTTGCTGCAGCACTGTTTATAGGGAACCTTTCCCTTACCTTCTACTGATGCCAAACTTTAGATCAGTGCCCCCAACTAACTGTGACCTTTTCATTTCCTTCACAGCTGCCTCTTTCACATTAGCGATCCAATACTTTATTGCTCTTGAAACTGATATTATAGTAATGAAAGACATGCAAGCTGCGTCTTCTCCAGTAAACTACTTTCTTCAAGGCGTTCTCCATCCGCCTGTCATTGCATCTGACTGGAGGCTGCATCGTCTAGAGGCAGGGTTGTTCGAATAGCAAAACCTTTCACTACTACATCCAGTTTTTGGGGAAAACCCAAGTTTCCTCACCTTTTGCTTCAAACAGGTACATTATTGAAAATGTCCTTGTCAATGATACTTTTTTTCTGTCCTATTGTGGTATGGAGTCTACCAGGACTGCTGCACGTGCCTGCAGAAGCGGGCTCTTAACAGGTTTCTAGAGCTGAGAGCCACAGCAGCTATGTGCAGCATGGCCTCCCCACGGAACAGCAACTTTGGCGTCTGGACTTCAGTGGGAGAGGGAGGCAGACCCAGCTTAGGTAGGACGTATATATATATATATATATTATATATATATTATCTATATAAGAACCTAAGCTGAGGTCTGCCTCCCTCTCCCACTGAAGTCCAGACGCCAAAAGTTGCTGTTCCGTGGGGAGGCCATGCTGCACATAGCTGCTGTGGCTCTCAGCTCTAGAAACCTGTTAAGAGCCGCTTCTGCAGGCACGTGCAGCAGTCCTGGTAGACTCCATACCACAATAGGACAGAAAAAAAGTATCATTGACAAGGACATTTTCAATAATGTACCTGTTTGAAGCAAAAGGTGAGGAAACTTGGGGTTTTCCCCAAAAACTGGATGTAGTAGTGAAAGGTTTTGCTATTCGAACAACCCTGCCTCTAGACGATGCAGCCTCCAGTCAAGATGCAATGGACAGGCGGATGGAGAACGCCTTGAAGAAGTAGTTTACTGGAGAAGACGCAGCTTGCATGTCTTTCATTACTATAATATCAGTTTCAAGAGCAATAAAGTTATGGATCGCTAATGTGAAAGAGGCAGCTGGTGAAGGAAATGAAAAGGTCACAGTTAGTTGGGGGCACTGATCTAAAGTTGGCATCAGTAGAAGGTAAGGGAAAGGTTCCCTATAAACAGTGCTGCAGCAAAATGGGGTACAATGGCAATTATTGATCAAAAATATATAAATAAACAAGTTAGGACAAGGTCAAAATAAATGATTGAGAGTATTGGACCCAGTGCATCATAAAGCAGGAAGTGGTATAATAGACTAATCTGTCTTTAGTGAGGGTACATTTGTAATGCTAGAAAAGCACCTCACCAGACTAGAAAAAACTCTCTTACCTGCGGCACTGTTACTGGTCAGCAACTCCCCCTGAATCCATAAGTGGGGAGAATCAACAACTCATTCTTGAAAGCCTTGATCCATTTTTTGCGTGCATCACGCTGGGTGAGTAAGCATAGTGATGGTTATCCAAGGATAGCAGCGGACACAGCTGAAGGATGGGGTCAACACCAGCAATGAAGGGGTTAAAAATACTTCTTTAATGAACATGGTGCAAAACGGGGGGAGACAGCAACAACTCTAACGCGTTTCAGGCTATGCAGCCCTTTTTGAAAAAGGGTGCATAGCCTTAACGCGTTAGAGTTGTTGCTGTCTCCCCCCGTTTTGCACCATGTTCATTAAAGAAGTATTTTTAAACCCTTCATTGCTGGTGTGTGACCCCATCCTTCAGCTGTGCTCCGCTGCTATCTTGGATAACCTCACTAAAGTTGGCATCAAACTTTGTAGCTGAAGCTACCCGTCACAGCCAGAAGAGTGCTTTGGCTACGGCCTTGGCAGGTCTGTGTTTGAATTCCCTTTTGAGGGACATAATCTTTTTCTTCGGAAACTAGATTCCATCATTGAGAGCACTTTCGGAGATATATCAGGTTTTTTGCAAAGGAAAGGAAAAGATTTGATACCCCGATCTAAAGTATTAATGAGAAGGAAAACCGCCGAGGCATGAGAGCCCATAGGCCCGGAAGGGGTTATTCGAGATCAACCTCCCTGGCGCAGAAGCAACAGCTTTCGTTTGTTGGCCAAGAGGACATGGACCTCAATATAGAGGGACTGGGAAGTTTGCATGAGTGAGGAGAGCTCGAACATCCCATGTAGGAGAAAGACTAATAATTGTGGGATATTTGGGCCTAAACTATTACAGATTCCTGGATACTCAACGTTGTCTGTAGGGGATATTGTCTGGAGTTGAAGACATTACCTGGAAGGCACCAGTTTATAAGATTGCGAAGTTATGAGAGCTTTTGCAGGTGCAGCAGTGTTAGGACGTACAGATGAGCCATACCGTGAAGTGGTTGTAGGCGTAAAATACTTTGGCCAAAGAATTGTACTAAATTACCCTTCTTTATGAGAAGATAAACAGCAAGTTCCGGTTCCTGTTGTGAGAGTGAGACTCTGAGTGTTAGACCAGTGCTGTATACGGCATTCGTGTCACCAGGTTTACAAGGAACCAGGAAGTGACAACATCGGAGAGAGTGGTACCTTGGAGTGGGTGAGAACGCGACTCACCTGGCTCTTGGGAGTCACGGCATCGATATACAGATTGTCATATGTTTTTAAAGGACTACCCTGATGTAAGTCTTCATTTCTGGGGGTCTGTTTATTGATAAATTCATTAAAAAACCATCTGCACAATCTCTGGTTTCTTTTTCTCTTTGTCCGAGTGCTGTTAAACACAGGCTGTACCCACCCACGTTTACCAAGTTTGCCACAGTTTGGGATGTGCCTTTTAAAAATTCTTAGTTTGTGAGTATGACAATTGGTGATTTCTCTGAAAAGTCAAATTTATCTTGCAATTCTGCTCTATTAATTTCTCTTCTCTCCTTTGGTGATTGAGCCCGCGCTCCCCTACTGTTTTGGATCTTGATTATGGAGGATATCTGAAACATATCCTGTTTAAGGGTTTTGAGTATCTTATTGTTATTTTTCACTTTAGCATATTTAGCACTTTTATATTTAATATAACACTGTTCACTTTTTATATCACTTGATTTATGCACATGTTTATCTTTACCACATTTGTGTATTAAAACTATTCAACCACTCTTCGCTCTTTTGTATATGAATGCGAAGGCCAGATAGGCTTGACAAACAGTGTTTGTTATGGGAGACCAGTACTTTAACACCAAAACCACTGGGATCACCAGCACCAGACAGGACACAGTTATTGAATAAAATGGGGTTTACTCTGGCATGCCAGCAGACAAACAAGATGTACAAAACACGATACAATACCAACTGGGGGCCTGGGGAGTAGACTCTAGCCTCGCTAGGTGCAGGGACATGCTTCAAGAAGGCTTGTACTGTCTGCTTCTCGTCCAGGATCTCAGAGGGCTGATCACACAGCTGCCCCTCTGAGATATCTCTCCAGCTGGTCAATGTAAAAGATCAAACTCCACCATTATTTCAGCAGTGGACAAGAGACAGTGGCTTCTGTCAGTAGATCTGAAAGATGCATACTTCGACATGTCTGTACTGTATGTTAGACACAGAAAGTATCTAAGATTTGCAATCGTAGTAACGCACTATCAATTCAAGACATTTCCCTTTGGCCTCTCGACCTTCGCCGAGAACATTCACAAAGGGGTTAAAAACACTCATCGCCGAATTAAGGAAAGAGGGAATACAAATATTACACTACCTCAATGATCTTTTAATTAAAGCATGGAACAGAGTCCAGTTGCTCCAGCACCTATCATCTCGCATCACAGCTGGCTTCTAAACACCGAGGAAAGTTAACTAAATCCAACCCAAGACCTAAGAATCTCTGGAATGCAGTTCAACGTGCAACTGTGCATGTTTAGTTCTTCCCTCTGATAAAAGGGAAAGTTTTTAAGGAGATGATCAGAGCAGTTAGAGCCAGCAATCCATGTAAGTGCTCTACAATGCATGAGTCTGATAAGAGTGCCTATCTGCAACCATACAGGTGGTAAAATGGGCCAGATAGCATTTAGATACATTCCAACAGAACTTCTTACACCAATGGCTCTGACGGTGAGGGGGTAACCTGGCTCAATAATAAAGGTTAAGCCCACTTGGTTACCCCTGATCCGTGTGTAAGGGTCCTAGAGTGTCAGCTCTTGGACCCAACTGTCGTGTATGCATCACTGAGACTTTATAAATGATGCGACAATTCAGTATTTTTGTGTGCTTGCCGTTCCAGGGGTGCTGGGCAACGGAGCTTGTGAGGTGAGTTTGAGGGTGGGTTTTGCGGAGAAACTTCAATTAGGTTGTCGCTATGTAGTCGGGTTCCCGAGTTATTGAATAACCCAAAGATGTACCCGAGAATCAGGAAAGATTCTTGGGCACATTGAAGCGCAGTGTTCCGGCAAAATCCTACCCTGGAAATGTTCTTGCGACTCACCTCCAGGGTTCCCTGCTTCAGCACAAACTGGAAAAGGAAGAAGGGCATGGGGGATCAAGGTATCCCCGGAACGGTCCTTCAAGACATACGGCAATCCCTAAAATGGTGGCAATGTGACAGAAACCTAAAACAGGTTGTCCGCCAAAAGATAAAGTATGTTTCATACTTACAACATGGGAATGGCACAGGCTGGAGTGCCCAACTCGGGACAGAGAGCCCAAGGAAATGGTCTATCGGAAGTCATGAAATGTCATCAAATATTTTAGAATAAAGAGCGGGAATGGAGGTGATCAGGCACTTCTTATGACTGTGCATCATGAAGGGCACGTCAGACAGCCATTCGACGGTGACTTATTGTGGCGGTGAAAGGGTTAACCAGGCCAATAAAGATATGCTCGGCTGGTTAACCCTAAACCTCGTTGGGACTGAAGGAGTTAAATTGTGTGGTCACCATAATGCCATTTTTTCCCCTACACTATCTTTATTGTCCCTGTTTTGCAGCCCCAGAAGTTAGCTGCAGTATTATGAATAAATGGAGAATGTGCAAACTGTATTCGCGACACAAGGGGGAGCTTCTAGCGCTGTGCCAAGCGCTAATTGCATAAGTGTGCCTGCGAGTAAGTGACTGCATTGAAGATGGGTATCATTTCCTAGACCACAGACGTTGAAACCGCAAAGTCAATTGAATAAGTGGTCTGCGGTCTAGCTGAAGTACCTGAGAGCTACAATGTATCCAGCCGTCTTGTTATCCACTTAATGTGAATTGGTGAAGTGCGTCTGCGGTTACCGATCAAAGCCAGCACGGATACATTGTATGCCGGCTTGTCACCCAGAACGATTATAGGTCAAACCGCAACCCACATCACAGAGCCCATTCAATGAAGTGGATAACTTGCGCTAGGAAAGAGCTAGCACTCTAATTTTTGGAGTGCAGCTAGTTAAAAATGTACCATGAACATACATGTTGGTTTTATATTTGTTGCACTTACAGAACATACATATGAAAAGAAACTGTATTCCAATGGTGTTTAAAATGTAAAGGCAGGAACCCTTTCCTGTCAGCCGGCAATGAATACATTAACATGCCCATATGTTATGGATGAATGAGCTGAGGGATTTTTCATCTCCGTACTTCAAAGGGCACCCTGCTAAATTGGTGCCCAATGACTACAGATGTCTGGAGTTGAAAAGCCTCAGAGACCCTAGGTTTTAGGGTGGTCGGATTATTGCCATATATCAGATACCGGTGCGAAGTATGGGCGCTTCACACTTGGTAGCCAAACCCCAGACTTACTGTCGCCAGGTAAGAGGTTGGGTCAGGTTGGCGCATGCTCTTAGCAGACCAGGAAGCAAATTCTGCCCGTTCTAGGAACTCCTGGCAAGTCGGGGATAGGTGGGAAAAGTTGTTCCCACGGGAGGATTGGCTGTGTATGTTAGGGATAGGGCTCTTAACACTATAACAATGCCTGCAGCTCCATCCTAGTTAGATTAATCTAAGATCAACCAAGAAATGTCCAAGTACAGCGTTAGCGGTTCCGGAGTGTGAGGGGTTAACTACACCGTAAAGAAGAATTGCACCCCTCTTCCAGAATTCGTTTGAGCTGGGGATTCCTGAACGAATCCTGTAAGGACTTTACGAAAATATTTCTTTTGGCGGAGATATAGGGATGGCAATTTGCGCCCCTAGCCAAGGATTTTCGCACGGCTCAAATCGCACACCCACTTGCATGCGTGCAGGTGTGTCCAGAGACTTTGCTGTTAAGTCATTAGTTCCGTGGACATTTGATTTTGTTTCCCCATCCCAGTAAGTGTTTTATCCAGTGTAATTGTGAAGATTTGTGTGTTTGTCTGAAAAGAAATAAATTACAATTTATTTTGCCCGCCTTGTCGTGCACAATCCAGAATCCCGGTATTAATGTGTGGGTAAGACCTTTTCTACCGTGACACCTATATAAGGAGAGAAGGAGGGACAAGAAGTTCCGTACTCCTGCAGTAATTATTCCCATTTCTCACCTGGGTGGAACATCATTTAACAGGCCTTACAGCGATTCATATCGCAGGGGAAGAGAGTCTACCGGCATATTTCTTCAACAGGAGTACCCTAGACCCAGGAGAGTGATCTCTAGCAAGCACAATATTCAGCGTCTAGTCGAGAGATTGGGAGACCAGAGAGGGACCTCATGACATCAGCAGGGACTGAAACTACAAGGTTTCTACTCAGGAATGTTTCACCCAGAGGCTACCAAGGTAAACACACTTTTCTTCCCACAGCTTGCATACATATTCCCACCAATTCCAGATACTACGTATTCTCAGGAAATGCAGACTGGACAAAGTAGAGGTGGTTACAATACTACCGAAATTGGCCAGGCAGAACCTGGTTCCCACAAATAATCCAACTCTTAGCAGATGAACCATGGCAACTGCCAGTGTTTTGTGGCCTGCTATACCAGGGTATGATGTAGCACCCCAATCCATGAGCCTGGACTTTGACGGCATAGAGGTTGAGCTTGAGCTGCTCAGATCCAGAAGGCTGTCACAAAGTGAAACACGTTGCAAGAAAGAAAACTTCTTCTACAGTGCAGCATAGAATCTGGCAGCAATTCCATCTGTGGTGTCAACATCAAATTTAAGTTTCTTGGCACCTCCTGCTCCCACAATTATGGAGTTCCTGCAAGAGGGTCTGGAGATGAGACTTGGCACTAGATCACTGAGGGTACTGGTGTCAGCACGATCAGCACAACTTGGAAATGACTTGGCCACCATAGATATAATACGTTAATTCTTCCAATCTCTGAAGAGCATCAGATCACAATATAATTTCCAGTTCCTGCTTGGAATTTACAGGTGGTATTACGGGATCATGCCCCTTTTTGAGAGACCTTTTTCCTCAAATGTCAATTACAGACCTAACGTTGAAGACTCCTGTTGATAGCTGTGACGTCGGCAAGCAGAATTGGTGAATTACAGGCCTTGTCGGTAAAGGAACCTTTCCTTATCTTCCATCAAGGCAAGGTTGTCTTGAAGCCAGTTTAACTCTAATTACCCAAGGTCGTTTCAAAATTCCATCTCAACCAGGAGATAATATTATACTAATTTTGTGCAAAACCAACGGAAGGGTTTCGGAAGTCAGACAAGGCTGTTCATCTTTCCAAAGGGATCAAGGAAAGGGCAAGCAGCCTCAAAGTCTACCATAAGGCACTAGATCGTAATTGCCATCAAGAAGGCCTATACTATACAGAAAATTCCAGCCCAGAGCTGGTAAAGGGGCATTCTACAAGAGACATGGCTATGTTTTGAGCAGCAAATGTGCTCGCTTGCCCTACAGAATTATGGAGTGTGTCAATATGGACTTCAATTAGTATGATTTATTAAGTACTAGTCTTGGGACGTACATGCCTCAGCAGATCCTGTAGTCCATTGTCACCACTTACATAAATTATATTTAAGTGACAAGGAGTGTGGTGTTTATTCTAGGACCCTTCCCTTTTTTATTTGGTTACTGCTCTGGCAAGTCCCCTTGGTGACCACTGCCATAGGGATAACCAGGAAAATAGAAAATTGATAGAAAATTTACCGTAATTTAATTTTCCTGGAGAATCCATCCATGGCAGTGCTCACCAATTCCCTCCCAAAAGTTATTTTGTTTTAGATAATAATGTTTCTAGTTCTATATTACTGCTTTTGTTGCAAGTCTACCTGGGGAGGAAAGCATGGGCTATTTATGGTTCTCCCACAGGTAGAGATTTCTGTCATATCTCAACAGGAGAGTGGAACTTAACCCATTAGTGAGCACTGCCATGGATGGACTTTCCAGGAAAAGAAAATGACGGTATTCATTTTCTATTTCTTCAAAGTCCATCTCATTAATATTAAAATGTGTGAGGTATAATTTGACCTATTTATTTATTTTTTTAAGCCACACTCTTACCCATCTTATTTTCGAAGCTGCTGCAGGGATTATTATTATTATTTTTTTAGTGTGTTCTTAAAAATGAAAAGTTCGTCACATTCATTACTACCTACAATTACCTTCATATATATTTTTATACAGCATATCAAAAAGTACACAGGTATGTATTAGTGATCTATTAAATTCATAACATTTGCATGCAGAATGTTGGAAAAAATGATTAGCTGCTTAAGATTTGATCCCTTGTTATATATGCAGACATCACCAGCAACAAAGAAAAGGGTTCTTTACTGTAAGGGCAGCTAAAATGTGGAATTCATTACCCATGGAGACTGTGATGGCAGATACAATTTAGAATGGAAAGGTATACTGTACATGGTTATACCAAATAAGTAAACATGGGAAGGATGTTGATCCAGTAAGTAATACAGTATGATTGCTAATTCTTGGAGTTGTGAAGGAATTAATTTTTTCCCTTATGAGATATTATTGGATGGTATTTCACTGGTTTTTTTTGTTTGCCTTCCACTTGATCAATATACTGTAAGTATGGATAGAAGATAACGTATCTGTCGTCTAAATTTAGCATAGGTTGAACTTGATGGACGCATATCTTTTTTTCAACCCCCTCTACTATGTGATTATATAACATCCCTCTGATGTCCAGTATCATATATTTTTTAATGAAATTAGTTAACAATAAAATCAGTCACCGACTTCTAAAACAATAATACAAATATAAAAAAAAAATGCAGATGTAGTTAATTTTAAAATATGTAAATGTTCATGATTTTTAGCAAATTAAACATGTTTAACAGGTAATTTTATTATTAAATGATACTGATTGATGTACTATGCTTGCAGATTTTGGGGCAGCAGATAAATGATTTTACACTTCCAGATGTTAATCTGGTTGGAGAGCATTCAGATGCATCAGAACTTGGACGCATGCTACAGCTCATTTTAGGTTGTGCTGTGAAATGTGAACAAAAGCAAGGTAATCTATAGTTACAACCTTTTAATTGCGGTTCTATTGCATGTAACCTCAGTAAAGTTGCAAGGTGCAGTGCATAAAGCTAGATAGTTATTGGGCACAGCTACAGATGTACTCTTTACCAGTTCTCCTTGTTATTGCTTTAAAAAAAAAAAGAAATTGGAGAAAAAAAATAGTGCCAATAGAATGCTCTGAGCTGTGGGTTTCTGAATCTGAGTTTCTGAATCCTTCTGTTCTTTCCTGCCTTCCGGCTGAGCTTCTACTTCAGCAGGACAAAAGGTTATTATCAGATGAGGATCACAGCTCCCACAGCTTGGACCAAAAGCTCCTGAAGCAATGATCCTGAATCTCCCCAGACCAGGCTCCTATGGAGACAGAGGAAATTGGGTGCTGGAAGCTGGTAAAGACAAGGCAGTGGGGCTCATAGGGGAAGAGAAGTCCATAAACCATAACTGAAACATACAAAAATGTGCAAAAACTAGAGTACTAGAGGCCCATTGCCCATCTTACTGTTCTTCTTGTTTATGCTGGTTTCTAATTAAAGAACAAATGTGTACCTGTCTTGTTTGCCATTTCGATCTTTTTTTTATATAATTGTAATTGTTCTGATTTAATTTTAATCTTATGTACTTATTATATATTTATTTTCAGAGTATATCCAAACAATCATGATGATGGAGGAGTCTGTACAACATATGGTCATGACTGCCATTCAGGAGGTATATTGATGCAGTAAATCTGATGATGAAGTTCATTTTACTAATGATTTTATTAGCTAAATTTAACAAGGTTAAGTCAGCCTTTCATGTTGTTCCTTTATTACTTGGAATTTATGTAACTAGTATTAAAGGTAATTAATAATAAGTTATTATTTCATATAATGCTCTTCTCCCAACTGAACTCAAAGTGGTTCACAATTACAGTATAGTGCTAGGTAAGCAGCATTGTATATAGGATTTTTACAGACGGTCTCTGCCCAGATGAGTTTACAATCTGTTTTTGGTGCCTGAGGCACAGATAAAGGGACTTGCTCAAGGTCGCAAGGAACTGACAACCGCGATTTGAACCAGGCTCCCATATATCAAACCAGGCTCCCCTGCATCAAACTCAGTGTTATAAGTCTGTGCCTTTCTCACTGAGCCTCTCCTTCCGGAATGGGACATTTTGATTACAGCTGTTTTGTCTCGACAACCTCCACCGCCGGCTGCTTCTGAGGTGAGTTTTACTGGTTAGGGTAGGGGATTAATTTAAGGGGTTTCATCGGTTAGGGTAAGGGGCTAACTTTAGGGGTTTTAATGGCTGGGGTAGGGTTTTTGAGGGAAATGGCTTAGGGTAGGGTGTTTTAAGGTGAGGGCTTGCGGTAGGGGTTTTTACGGTAGGGGCTTAGGGTAAGGGGTGTGGCGAGGGAAGGGACAACCAGGGTTATAATAAAGGTCAAGCCCACTTGGTTACCCCTGACCCGTGTTTTGGGGTCCTAGAGTGTCAGCTTTTGGGCCCGGGCATTGTGTATGCATTACTGTGACTGTGCAAAATATGAGACAATTGCCGTTTGTGTTTTACCATTTCCAGAGGTGCTGGGATGCCCTGCTTCAGCACAGAGCAGGAAAAGGTAAAAATGGGACACAAGGAGTTAATGTATATTCCCACACTCCAGCCAGGTATAAGACGGAGGTTGGTTTGATTAAAATAGGGTTCAGGGGGAAAAATCATATAATGTATCGTAACAATGTTTTGAATAAGGGAAAAGAGAATGGGGGTTAACCATCCCCCAAGCATGATATGATTGAAGGAATGTCCTAATGTTCTAATTTTTTGTATGCAAACGATTAGGAGAGAGACATGTAGACTGTTATGATTTTATTAATAGTACCATGGGTGTAAATGCATAAACGGGCATGGCTCTTGTGTAGGTTACAGTTACGTGAGTTGGGGGGATTTACATGACAGGCAGGGGACAGGATATGTTGAAAGGTTTAAAAGTATTTTTCTAATGTGTGCCAGGAATGAGGCTAGTTTATGACCCAGGGGGCAAGTAAGCATAACCAAAGGCCTGGCTGATAAGGGACCCTGGGGAGAGGCCCTCCAGGATGTATACAAAAGTTAGAGCTTCAAAGGGGTTAAACAGCTGGCCAGCAACCCAGGGGATTCTTTAACTAGAACCGGATATTCTGTCACTGAGCAAAAGGGGTTTGGCCAGGTGGTATTATAAGCTGGTGCAGGCCATGGTCAAGTTGTTCTTTGCTGTAACATCAAGAAGGAAGGGGTGGGGATGAAGAGGAGTCTTGTGTGATTCACCTGATATTCAGTCCCATTTGAGAAGTTCCAGCTCTTGAGAAAATCATATAAATTTCTCAGAGGATAAGTGACCGGAATTCAACAGCAAGAGGCCACAGGAATGAAAAGTGGCCTGGAATATTTTGCTGTGTGTTTGCAATTAGGAAAGATTAGTTTTGTAATCCCAGTTTCTAAAGTAAGTGTGTCTTTTTACTGTATTTTTGTGTAACATAGTTGTGTGCGTTCATTAGGTGAATAAAAGCAATTTATTTTTTATCTCTCTGCTTGCTAAAATCAATGATCCCGGTAATTAAAAGTCATAATAAGGTGGGTCCATCGTGACAAGCTTTATTTACTGGTGGCAGCGTGTGGGATAGATTGAGCCTATGTTATGAAATCCTGCAGGGTCTTATAACATAGGGGGAAACTCGAAGATTGTGAGCTCCCAAGGCAAGAGAAAGCGTACACATGTTACACAAATCAGAAAAAAGCGCAGGTTCTCCCTGTCACTTAGCTTAGTGCCGCGGGCGAACATGGACAAGCAATGCACCAGGATTGTTAACCAGTGTAAAAGCTGCAGTTTACCGACAGCCGGTCGGTCAGAGACACACCTGGAGGACTTGGAATCCCACAAAGCAGTTACAGCTTCACAAGAGGAGTTGACACTCACAACTGCAGTGGCAACAGTCTCTCAGCAAACCAGGGAACAGGAGGTTAAGCCAGCCCTGGTAGAGACAGAAAGACACGGGGAGGAAATTGGCACCCCAGGACTTGCCGCACGTTTTGCCTCATGGAGGAGAAGGGTTACCCAGACAGGGGTCACATGGACCCGGGTAGCCCCCAGCTCATCTGCAGTTGCAGAGTCCACCGGGACAGCCAGGATGCAAGAGGTTAATTCAGCACTGCTGAGCATGAAAGATCAAGGGGAGGGAGCGGGTCACCACATTGACACTGTTGGGGGGCCAGTGATGGAGAGTGCAACCGCAGTAGCCCCAATGGCTAGCGGTCTCTCTATGCCCGGAATTGCCGCTCTGCTCGCCCTGTGGGGACGGAGGGCTGCCCAGGACTTGGCCACACTGGCCAGGGCAGCCAAAAGCACACCTCAAAGGATTCTACAGTCTGCAGTCATTGGAAGTGCACCCAAAGTTGCAGAGGTTATCCCGGGGAGGGGGTGCTCTCAGTCCCACCAGATTGGTCAGTCAAACCCAATCTGTCAGGACCAGGGAAGGTCCAGTGTACCCCATCAGGGCAACGTTCTCAAGCTGCGAGGCCGGTAGCCCGTGTGCGGCTGGCACACACAGAGGAGTCAAGTTCAGCCGTCGAATCAACCCACAGAGGGACGTCCACGGAGAGATCTACGCTTGACCCCCAGGAACCAGCAGCAGAGACGGAAGGACATCAGTTTGCACCAGTCCAGGTGCCACCCAGCGATGTCCAGCGGGCACCGTTGTACTAAGTGACCATGGGAGTTTGCCAAGCAGCTGGCTTGCGTGACTCCAGTGTCACTGTTACTCTAGTCCGACCTGATATGGCGAGACCAGAGGATCTGCTCCCCCGACCGGGGGTGCAAATGCTCCTGCCAGGTGATGAGCTGCGGCTCACACCGGTTGCCCGGGTCTTTTGTGTTTGGGGTGCCGGCGTGGCATAAGGGAGGAGGGGGTATTTCCCGGGTTAGATGCTGAGGTCCGCCTTGACAATGACCTGGGACATATTACATGCGTGTTTACGGCAGAACTGGCTCTTGTTTCAACGATTGCAAGGAGCCAGCGATCAGGAGTTGCACCTGAAGGATCCGTTGTCCCCCTGCATTTGGGACCAACGGTTCCAAGGGTGTCTGCTGAGACCAGACAGGTAAGCCAGACTGAGACGCGACAGTATACTGACATACCTTGCCCTTTACATGTTCCTGGGTTCCCTGACTTTGAGACTAAGTGTGGGGGGCCAGAATTAGGGACACAGTTTATGGGTGCAATGCAGTCTGAGCCCAGGGAGGAGCGCAGGAGGCTCCAGGTGTCCGAGTCTGACTCAGCCAGTGGGTCAGAGCGGAAACTCCTGGCACCGCGGGCTCTTGTGTGCAGAGCCGGGGTCTACCAGTTTAGATACGGTTTGGACTGGTAGAAGACAGCTAGGGGTACAGAGGGAGTGTAGGCAACCGTTGTTACGCGGGGTCCATTTCATACCACTAGCAGAGCATCAGGGGGCCACTCGCAAGAGAGCTCAGCTGTTGCAGCCTTGCTGCGGGCATCAGGGGCTGTGGCAGAGTTGTGCCACACCAGGGGTGCCTGGCACCAGGTAGGTAAGGTGGGTGATCATGCAAGGCCAGCCCTGAACCCGTTACAGGTATAGGGGAACCTTACCAAGGGGTAGCTATAGACATAGTGGGACCCCTCATGATCCACAGTTGGTCTGGCCAGTGTTACATGCTCATGGGGGTAGATTTGTCTACCCAGGATCCTGAGGCTGTGACACTTGCCACCATCAATGCGAGGGCAGGGGCAGAAGCGTTGTTAGAGATTTTTCCTAGAGTAGGTTGCCCTAGGGAGATTCTAACTGATCAAGGGTCACAATTCAGGCATGAATTGTTACAGGGTCTCTGGGATGTGTGCGGGGTAAAGCACCAGCACACCATCCCTTATTACCCCCAGGCAAACGGTTTATGTGAGAGGTTCAATGGGAACCTGAAGCAGTTGCTTCAGGAAGGTATAGGGATTGAAGGAACAGAGTGGGAGATTCACTTACAGCACTTGCTGTCTGCATAACAAGAGGTACTGCCAGAATCTGCCAGGGTCTCTTCCTTCAAGCTGCTATATGGCCACAGGGTCCGGGAACCTCCTGACGTACTCTGTGAGGGGTGGAAGGGGGAACATTACCCAGACTGATGCGTCTGTGCGACAATCTGTGGCAACTCTCAGAGACCAGTTAGAAATGCTTATGAGGTTGGCACAGGCTGATCTCAGGGAGATTCAAACCAAGCAGCAGACTTGGTGTGATTAAAATGCCCCTAGCCGTTCATTCATTCCAGGTCAGCAGAGACTTGTTCTGCAGCCCGCTCCGCAGAACAAATTAAAGGCTGTCTGGTCTGGACCATACCCGGTTTTCAGGAGAATGAATGAGTACACCTATGGTGTACAGGAAGATGGTGAGACAGAGAGAAATGGGGCTTATCATGTTAACATGTGTAAGGAGTATTTCAAGCAGAGTGTGGTATCAGTGCTGGCTATTTGTAGCACACTGATGGGGACCCGGCGAGCGATGCTCTGCCTAACCTCCTAGGAGAATCTAGGCAGGGGGCCCAGTGGAGCAGGTAGGGATAGGGTCCCAGTGCAGTGTACAGCAGCATGTGCAAGCGAGGGTTATGCTAGGACAGCATAGGGTTCTGCTCCCAGGTGAGCTGGGCAGAGCACATAGCCCGGATCATCCAGTGGAGACTGATGATCAGAGACCTCTGCATAGGTATGCCTATCAGGTAGTAGCAGAGAGTTTAGAGAGGGCACTGGAAGGGATGCACAGATTTGCAAGGGCATACTTGGACAACATTGCTGTGGTTAGTAAGTTGTGGGACTTACATTTAGTTTCTGTAGCTGCACTGCTGCAGAGGATCAGGGAGGCAGGGCTGACGCTGAAGCCTACAAAGTGTGTAGTGAGTATGGCAGAGGTACTGTACTTAGGGCACCGAGTGGGTGGAGGGCACCTTAAGCCAGAACCAGAACAGGGTAAGGTTGTGTTAGGCACTGGAGCTTACTACAGGAAGGCTGTTACTCAGCGCTGTGATCCAATCCTTGACTGACGTGACCCAACAGCGACTCTCAGGTCTGGTAGTCCGGTCTCCTGCCTGTGGACCCAGGGGGCCGAGGAGGGGTGTGAACCTTCCATTGTGCATCTGAGCAGAAAACTGCTGCCCAGCGAAGTGGCATATGCCACTAATGAGCAAGAGGGTCTGGGGGAGAGTGGCCAGGTGCTGTGCTGGACTCTGGCATTGCAGGAGTTTGCTACTCAACACCAGAAATACAGCCAGCATGGCCATGCTGATGAACTCTCCCAAAAGGATATCCCTAGTGAACCAAAAACCTCAACAGTCGCCGGGTGTGTGGGACCAAAAGAGGAGGTGGTTGCCACAAAGCCCTCCTATTGAGGTGGGGAGGTGTGGCGGGGGAAGGGAGAACCAGGGTTATAATAAAGGTCAAGCCCACTTGGTTACCCCTGACCCGTGTTTTGGGGTCCTAGAGTGTCAGCTTTTGGGCCCGGGCATTGTGTATGCATTACTATGACTGTGCAAAATATGAGACAATTGCCGTTTGTGTTTTACCATTTCCAGAGGTGCTGGGATGCCTTGCTTCAGCACAGAGCAAGAACAGGTAAAAATGGGACACAAGGGGTTAATGTATATCCCCACACTCCAGCCAGGTATAAGACGGAGGTTGGTTTGATTAAAATAGGGTTCAGGGGGAAAATCATATAATGTATCGTAACAATGTTTTGAATAAGGGAAAAGAGAATGGGGGTTAACCATCCCCCAAGCTTGATATGATTGAAGGAATGTCCTTATGTTCTAATTTTTTGTATGCAAATGATTAGGAGACAGACATGTAGACTGTTATGATTTTATTAATAGTACCATGGGTGTAAATGCATAAACGGGCATGGCTCTTGTGTAGGTTACAGTTACGTGAGTTGGGGGGATTTGCATGACAGGCAGGGGACAGGATATGTTGAAAGGTTTAAAAGTATTTTTCTAATGTGTGCCAGGAATGAGGCTAGTTTATGACCCAGGGGGCAAGTAAGCATAACCGAAGGCCTGGCTGATAAGGGACCCTGGGGAGAGGCCCTCCAGGATGTACAGTATACAAAAGTTAGAGCTTCAAAGGGGATTCTTTGACTAGAACCAGATATTCTGTCACTGAGCAAAGGGGGTTTGGTCAGGTGGTATTATAAGCTGGTGCAGGCCATGGAGAAGTTGTTCTCTGCTGTAACATCAAGAAGGAGGGGGTGGGGATGAAGAGGAGTTTTATCACCATCACAGATTTGAACCCCACTCAAGATTCCTCAGTTCTAAGAGTTCCATCTAAGAGTTTCATCAGTTCAATCTTGTGTGATTCACCTGAGATTCAGTTCCATTTGAGAAGTTCCAGCTCTTGAGTAAATCGTCTAAATTTCTCAGAGGATAAGTGACCGAAATTCAACAGCAAGAGGCCACAGGAATGAAAAGGGGCCTGGAATATTTTGCTTTGTGTTTGCAATTAGGAATGATTAGTTTTGTAATCCCAGTGTGTCTTTTTACTGTATTTTTGTGTAACATAGTTGTGTGTGCGTCAGCTAGGATGAAAATAAACGCAATTTATTTTATCTCTCTGCTTGCTCAATCAATGATCCCGGTAATTAAAAGTCATAATAAGCTGGGTCCATCGTGACAAGGGGCTTTAGGCTAAGGTTATTAGGGTAGGGGTTAGTATTAAGGGCATGGCCGTCTTAACATATGGGCACACTGGGCAGTTGCCCAGGGGCCCCACAGCAGAGGGGGACCCCACAAGCAGAGGGGGGCCCCATCCGCCCGGCCCATGCGTGCCACCATAGGGTTGCCAGGTGTCCGGTTTTCACCCGAACAAGCCGGTAATTCTGCTGCCTGTCCTCGGGTATAAAATTGTTGCGGCAGTGACAGGACGAGGGCTGGCATGGTCAGTGGCGAGGGCAGGCGAGCGTTAAATGCTGAGAGGGTAGGCGGAGGCCGAGAGAGGGCGGGCCGGGACGGTGGCTGGGCAGAGCATGGAGGACCAGTGTGCTGTCCCTGATTGGAGTAGAGGACAGCCAATCAGAAGACAGCGGGGACGGAGCCCACACCCCGGCGGGCCAGAGACTCAATTCCTGTGCTGTCTGTGTCCTGCAGGAGATAGGTAAAGTACAATGTGGGGGGTATATTTATATTACTGGGCAGGCAGGAGGTATATTTCATATATATGGGGGGGTGGGTTGGGGGTATATTTTATATGTATGGGGAGGTAGGAGTATTAAATATATGGGATGGGGTGGGGGTTATTTTATATTGTATTAGGGGAGGTAGGAGTATATTTAATATATATGGGGGTGGGGGGGTATATTTTATACGTATGTATTGGGAGTTGGGAGGTAGGAATAGGGGGGGATGTATGGGGGGGGAGTAGAGAGGGGGTGGGTCTTGGTTGGGGGGGGGGGGATATAGTGTATGTAGGGGGGTGGTGGGGATATTTTTATGTATTGGGGGGGGGCTATATGGGATATATTTATATGTATTCGGGAGCGTGTGGGTGTGTGTGTGTGTGTGTGTTGTGTGGGTGTGTGTTGTGTGTGTGTGTGTGTGTGTGTGTGTGTGTGTGTTTTGAGGGTGTCACAGCTTTTTCCATTTTTATCCAGTATTTTTGGACAAGCCATCTGGCAACCCTACCCACCAATGCTAAAAATATAAAATCTCCGTTCTAAGTCTAGCTAGGAGGGCTCGCTCTCCCCCCCCACGGCGCCCGGCACCCCGGCTTGCTCTCCCCCCACCCTGCACCGCTCGCTCTCCCCAGCCCGGAAATAGAACCCCGGCTCCACTCGCTCTCTGCCCGCCCGGCACCCCGGCTCGCGTCACAACCGCTCGCAGCCTAGCAGTGCAGCACTTCCGGTGCCTGCTGCTGCTAGTGAGCTCGTGGGAGACTGGGAGCGACGGTGTAGGCAGGGCCCTAATGTTGTTAAGATGGCCCTGATTAGGGGGCTTTAGGGTGAGGTTACCTCAGGGCGAAGCAAACGGCAGCTGTGTGTCCCGGCTGTGGGGTGAGTCACTGGGAGCGCCAGTGGTCATTTGGTCACAGCGGAATGGCTGCAACCACATGTTCTAGACAGACACCTGCCATTAAATATTAAAATGAATAAACTAAATTAACTAAAATAATTTCTCAAGTTTTTTTTTTTTTTTAAAGCAGATTTTTATTTCTGAAGGTAGGGAGTTGTGGATGCAACATAATGGGAGGGAAGTACTTGAAAGGAAAGCAAGAATATCCCTTCATAGGATATTACACAAGTAGACTATAGATAAGTAAAACAACACAATGTAGACATGTAAAAAAAAATGTATAGATGTAAAAGATCATTTTAGGTTCTCTATTCATCTACATGAGTACACCAAGTAAAAATGTTTTACTTCGTAGAACTCCTTTACGCCTTTCTCTGATTACACAATACAGCTCAACCTGTTATAGCGCGATCCGCTACAACACGAATCCGCAATAACGCGGTTTGAGCGTTGCTCCTGTTTTTATAGCCAAGAAGCAGTAGAAGCTGAAGATATCCTACCTCTCCATTTTGCTTGATTCTGGGATTGTGCTCCCTCCCCCTCCCTTAAAATCTAAAAATCTAAGTAATGTGAAGATTAAAATGTAACGAGTTCACACTGTATACTGTACATGGGAAAGAAGTCCTTTCTGAAACTCCTTAGTCATACACAAATCCTCTAACTGTAGAAGATTACTGGTGTGATTGGCGGCATTCACAAAAGAATAATGAGTGGATGCTGCGTGAAATACAACAGAGTTCACGAAAATGGCTCTGTGAAATGTTCGGATAACACCGCTGCATCTGTATGACATAACTTCTCTTCAGATTGCTTGAAAATCGTGTAGTACTTTTTTAAAGTGAGTTAATAACCTCATGCATGGACATTTAAACTTTTTGTATGTTCCAGAGAGGATTAGAGGAGGATCAAGCTATGCAAAGATAATGATAGCATCTGAACTTTTCAAGTGGCAGCTAAGCCTGGCTTCCTCCATACTGGGGTTTGGGGCCCCAGTTATACACATAAGGATGTGGGAGCGACTGCTAGATATGGAAAGGAAAAGAGTGGGGGAGTCAATCAGCTCTCAGGAAAGGCTCCTTTGAAAACTTTATCTATGAGGGCCAATGGAGAGTAAGTCTTCTCAAGTGACACACACACACCACTAGTGTCAGCAGCTGGGACTCCTGCCATGTGTCAGTGACCACAGCAGCTGCCGGGTCCCCTTTCTCTCTATTCAGCTCCCAGTCCCTCCTTTGCTTCCCTCCTGTCCTCTTACCTGGGTGTGCAGACCGGGTAGGCTCCCCCGGCATCCCTGAAAACTTTGGCATTGAGAGGGAGTTGAGGAGAAGAAGCTGCTGTGCGTGGTGATCAGTGGCCGGAGAGATGAGTAAAATAGGCATGAAGAGGATAGGCTGCAGCCCTGAGCCATGCACACTCCCTTTACAACTAGCAGTGCCTGCAGCTCTCTGACTGCTGGAGACACTGGGGGAGGATGAATAGACAGATAGGGACAGCAGGAGGGAGGGAGGTGTAGAGCTCTCACAGCTCTCTCCCCTTCCGGCAGACACGAAACCCGTGATTGCGGCGGCCACATTTTTTTCTTCGTGATCCCCGTTTTATAACGCAGTTGCATTATGTGGACGCCAATCACTGCATTATAATGGGGTTCAGCTGCATGTTGTACCCTTTTCACACAAATATTGTTTAAGGTCGTGCAAGGTCTCAAGAACTAATATTGATTAATAACATCATTGCTTGAAATGGTTTAAGGAACTTCTTTCCTTTCTAATCCAGTGTAATCTAATTGCAGTTGATGAGTAAAGAAAGTCCTGTCTCCATTGGGAATGATGCTTATGCAGACTTTGATCGGCAGGTAATGATGTGTAGTTATCTATATTATGATCAATAAAGTCTGGAAAATAACTTTTTGGCCATATTATGATTATGGATATATATTTTTAATCGAATAGCATTACATATACAATTGATAAAAAAAAGAAGCAAAGAAATAAATACATTTGTTGGCCTTACAAAATCACACTTTTCTAGAAATACAACTTGTGCGGTGATTGTACATTTTCACTTTTTATTCCTCTGATAGTTGTTAACAGTCTGGGAAAATGCTTTTAAATTATTTTCCTAATTTTTATGCTCCAAATAGTTAAAAAAGACAACAGAAGAATTAAACGAAGCACTCACAGCAAAAGAAGAAATTGCCCAGAGATGTCATGAATTAGATATGCAGGTTAGTATAAACCAGTATTTTAGAATGCATATTCCCTTTATCAAGCACATAATCTCTGAAGATTCATTTTTGGTTTACCATTGCTTCGCAAAATATGCCTGATAAACTTTTATTTATTTTATTTATTTATTTATAAAATATTTTACCAGGAAGTAATACATTGAGAGTTACCTCTCGTTTTCAAGTATGTCCTGGGCACAAAGTTAAGACAAATAATACATGTTTACAAATACAGTTACATAATGAGCAGGGTATACATTATATACAAGACATTGCATGCACAGTTAAAGATAATTTGTATTATGGGCGTATGAAACAATTACAGACCACATTAAAATGTGTGACAGCCGGTAGGTTGTTCCAGTTTTGGGGTGCACAGTAAGAGGAGGAGCGGCCGGATACTTTGTTGAGCCTTGGGACCATGAACAATCTTTTGGAGTCTGATCTCAGGTGATAGGTGCTGCATGTGGTAGGGGTGAGGAGCTTGTTCAGGTAGCTGGGTAGCTTGCCCATAAAGAATTTGAACGCAAGACAGGAAAGGTGATGATCATTTTACCAAATGATGTAGCCTAGTATTTTATTGTTTGGCATATCACACATCCTACTGATTCAGTGTGAAATCCTAATGATTGTTTTAGAAGACTGTCACGGGAGCTTGTGCAGGGTTATAATATACACAAAATCACTGGGTTGAATCAAATGCGACTAAGATATAATAAAACAAAAAGAACTCGGTCGCTAACTCGTATAAAGGACTAAATCAGAAAGAACTAAATCAGAAAGATAATAAAATAACACCATATTACCGTAACTACGAATGTAGCTGCCCTCCCCTTACAAAAGGGAGAATGAGTTCTAGAATGTAGATCCCAGTCTGCTGCAACCCCAATAGGATCTATCCAAGACCCTAAGTACATACAGAAAAAATACATAAAAGGAGGAGCAAGGGATTAGATAGTCAATAATAATATATAAGAATATGTATGCAATCTCGACCAGTGGGGGTAGGGAAAATAGCACAAATATATGATCTTACTACTCACACGGCCATGTGTAAGTAAATAGACAACAGAGGTATCTTTGCTTGTCTTTATCTTGTATTGTCTTTGTCTTTACTTGTCTTTGCTTTTGACTTTTCTATGGAAATCTTTGTCCAGGTGGTCCTCAGATCCTCCAAATAACAAATACACAATGTGTAGGGAGCAAAAGATTAGACTAAATAATTTCGCAATATAGCAGGGGGATCAACCAGGGGAGGTTTAGAGTGAATAATGCTAATAATATCACAATACTCACACGGGCATGTGTAAGTACATACAGTACACAACAAGGGGTTTCTGTTCCTTTAAACTGGATCCAGAGATCTCTATCCCTTCAGTAATGATATTCCTCCATGTGCCAGACACAGCTCACACCCACGTGATCCAAATAAGATGTATATGAGATGTGTTCAATAGTGGATAAAAGTGCATTTATTCACACATACAGTATATAACAACAAAACTCACATGTACAACAGCCCAAATCAGCAACACCACTGACCATTTGCAATGTAGCATATAGGATACTAGACGCCGCGTCCGGAATTCAGGATCATGCAGGAGATCTTTGAACACAGCACACTCGGTCAGCAATGGAGGCTTCAATGGGTGTATGAGTAACATATTTAACAGTCTCTAGCCTGATGAAGCCGTGGCATCGGCGAAACATGTTACTCATACACTGAAGGAAGTTTGTCCCATTGAAGCCTCCATTGCGACCCTTTCTCGCCGTCATTGACCATCGAGGTAAGGGGGTCCCCTTGAGCTAGAGGCAAAAAGAAATAACCCGCTAGCTGCCCTAGGACCTGAGATACAATTTTAATGAGTTTGAACTTGACCTTTCTCGTCGTCATTGACCATCGAGGTAAGGGGGTCCCCTTGAGCTAGGGGCAAAAAGAATTAACCAGCTAGCTGCCCTAGGACCGGAGATACAATTTTAATGAGTTTGAACTTGGCCGTGACCAAGTTCCCACGGCAATTACGTGATCAAAGCTCTTTCAAAGACATTGTATCCGCTTTTGCGGTCTGGCTGGTTGCCAGCTCGTTCCTGGAGATCGGACTCGAGGAATCCCCATTGAAAGACATTACTCCATTCACTTTCAATGGGGAAGCTCCGCTCCTCCTCTCGGGCGCCACCTGCAGGTCTTCTCAGGTATCGGTCCCCAATCTGTGAAATCTCCATAGGATTGCATGGGGCTCCAATGGCGACCTATGGAGATACTGCAAAATGGAGACTGAAAAGGCGGGAAAGGGATCAAAGGACCATAAACATATAAATGCAATTAACCCTTTCCCTCCTGACCTGATCCCAGTGTATGTGGTTGGTGCATACATTGTAAAGTTACAAACACCAATAATTGTACCAATATACATGTCTAGCAAATAGAACACAGAGTACCCTGAGGAAGGGGAATAAAAATACATGAAATCCCTCTAAATGTGGGAACATGATAACCAAGGGACATTCATTTTGGTTGTGAAACAGGGGAACATATGTATTGCAGGTACGTTTTTGATCAACCCTTCACTTTACTTATGGTTGAAGGAGGTGCCTAATGGGGATGACCCCTTTATTACTCGCTTGGCAACCCTTTACCATCACAAAGATCAAATGTAATGTTTACTTGAATTGGAAAACATTTTTCATTATTACAATGTTACTAAAAAGGATTTCTTCCATAAGTGTCCTATATATTTTCTATATATTTTCCCTTGACTTGTCTTCACTTGTGTAAAGTGACATTTTGCTCCATGTTCATGAGCAGGAATTACTTTTAGTAAACAGCAATGGTAATAGGAAACCAATCTTCTTTGTGTCAGTGCTCAAGCTCCGTATGTAACATAAGATGATAAATCACTTGTATTTGAGACGACCATATAACTCAAAGTTTATACCAATGTGTTGGTGTATATGGCTGAGCTCATAGATGAGGAGTACATATATAAATATCCAGGGATGTGGACAAGGAAGTCTGTATATATTAACAATCTCTCTTTTCCGGTTACCCTGGAATAACTCCCTAGAGCTACACACAATAAATACACATGATCTCCCAGGTCAGGAAAGAGTATAAATTTACTCACGACCAGTACACTCTGCAGACTGTCCTGTTGATCCACGTGCATCATGCTGAGGAGACTTGCTAGTAGAAAATCCAAGTAGGAGAAATGGCGGAGCACTGGAAGAACAAGTGAGTAACAAAGTACTACAGTACATCTTTTTTTCTCCTGATGTCGTCAGATTAATAAAAGGTATTTTAACTCATCTAAGGTTCGTGGGACCCCCTTTGTTACTCACTTGTTCTCACAGTGATTCACCATTTCTCCTACTTGGATTTTCTACTTCTAGTAAACATATTTGAATGAGTCATTGTTTCTGCAATATTATGTAGCATAATTTAAATGCAAGAAAATGTTAGCTCTATTCTTACTCAGTCACCCAAGAGTTGATATATACTAATTTCAGTAGCATTATTTTATTTGCTTTGATGTGAAAACATGTATGCAGAAAATAGCAAATCATATTAATATCCTGAAAATATGCACAAGGGCAATCGTCAAAGTATACAAATATGCAGTGCTCAACAAATACGCTTCCTCGCCCCTGGCAAGTTGAGATCACCAGATGGTGAGTTTGGAAGGAGAGGAGACAGATGTCTGGCAGCTGCGACAGAAGAGGAGGACTGAGGACCACAGGAGCAGAAATGGGGCAGCATAGGTGTTAAGCAGCGGAAGAGGAATGAGGACCACAGGAGCAGAGGAGGAAGATGAGCGGCGGTGGGATAAGAGGACTGAGGACCATGTGAGCGGAGCAGGATGGCCATTGTCCTGTGCCGCCCTGCTCTGCTCACATGGTCATCGGTCCTCTTCTCCCGCTGCACGCTGTATTCCTCCTCTGCTCTGCTCCCGTGGTCGTCCTCAGTCCTCTTCCACCACCGTCCACCACCTATGCTGCCCTGCTGTGCTCCTGTAGTTCTCTTCCGCCACCATTGTCCACCGTCTTCCTCCTCTGCTGCGCTCCCGTGGTCCTCAATCCTCCTCTTCTCCCACTGCTGCCCGCTGTCATCATCCTCTGCTGCCCTGCTGCACCAAAGCCAGGTAGGTGAGAGAAGGTGGAGGTGGGGGGGTGAAAGAGGAAGAGAGGAGGGGGTTAAGAGAAGGAGGGGGATTAGAGGAAGAGGGGGTAAAGAGAGGAAGAGAAGGAGGGGGTAAAGAGGAAGAGAAGGAGGTGATAGGAAGAGGAGGGGGCGAGAGAGGCAGCACACACGCTCAGTCGCATTTTCACCATTGTACAGTGCCATTTTTAGGGGGGGTGAGTCCCTTTCTTGTCGGGCGAGTAGCTTTTTGCATAATTTGTCGAGCCCTACAATAAACACTATATATAATTTATACCCTATTATTACTCAAAACAAAGGATGGCAATTTCAAGGTGCAATCCTATCTCGAAGGGAGAGATCTGAGCCAGAGAGAGTTTTCCACAATGGTGGAGACAGGGAAGACAAGCCCCAATTGTGTGCACTCTGTTGCCTATTTGTATTGGTCAAATTCACAAGATCGGAATCTGTCTCAGAGAACAGAGCTCAGGTGTGGATGCAGACGAACTAAGTGGCCAGGAATACTGCCAAGAAGAAGATGAGAGAGAACGATGAGATGCAGAGTCCCCCAATCCCTGGGTGACTAATATGTAATAAAGGAGCCCCCCAGTAAAGGCTCAAGAATGTAGAGGTCAGTGAATGCACTAAAACTTAAATTTTATTGGGATGCACTAAAATAAATGGGAGCAAATATTATATAATGAACATTTATGATAGGTGAATGTATATACAGTGAAAATAAAAGGCGTGCACACTGATCGAAAAGGTCCGTGAAGCCCTTGAAGGGTGCTGTACTAGTTCTAGAAGGCACTCTATATTAGGGTGTTATGATAACCATACCAGTGTTGTTACCATGACATCGTTTCAATGTCTATGCAGCCTCCGGAAATTAGAAGTATACTGTAATCACATTAAAAAATAGACTGCAACGCAGGTAGTAGCCTCAGTGTAACGTAACAGGATCTGTGTCTGTAGTTTAGATCCCACAGTATAAATCGTTAGGGTAAGACGCTTGCCCCCTATGGGAGACAGTAGCTCTCCCAGAGGGGGCAAGCGTGTTATCCCTCTGTATGGATACAGATTCTGTGTGCTGCAGGCAAAGTAATCCTGCTTTCAGCTGCTAAAGTAGCTGTATGTACTAATGGTATTCTGAGGCCAGAGTCACGTGTAGTATGAATAGCCCAGATAGCTTCAACTCATTCCTGTTACAAGCACAACAAGTTCTTTGTCTTTTCTTACTTTATTGAGGAAAGCATAAATACACAAAGGCACTTGTGGAAGATGGTGTTGTGAGAGAATGTCTATAGTGAATGTGCTTGATAGTAGGGAAAGGTGAAAAGGATAAGGCCTTGCCAGTAGAGGGGTAACAGGAACGTACTCACTCAGCCAATGTAGGAAGTAAAAGGAAGTGTGAGGGAACCTGGGTAGCAGGAATAGTCTGGGGACAGACTATCTGTCAGCAAGACAGAGGGGGAGGCAGACTAGCCCATTCTGAGAGAGAGGCTGAGGTTGCTATAGCAACTCACTGGCTATGACTGTGTAAACAACATGTGTATCAAAAATGTTGCCTTTTCACATGCAGCAAGCTGTTGGGACAGGGTAAATAACAGGCAGCTAAACTAGGGAGATATGAATCCCATAAGCTGCAAAGGGAGACAGAGAAATATGGAATCTTGTTGCATGACAAATGGCTAATGTACTAAGGGGGTAATGGCAATCAATCCTTCTTTATAAATGATGTCAGCATGGTATAGGTAATTAGACTACAGCAAGGTGAATAGCACGCGTTTACCGAGTGGGAGGACAGTATATAGGGGATGTAGGTTCCATCTGATAACGGCAGAGACCGGGGACCTACAGCCAAAGGGAATTGATTCTCTATTTGTGTGGAGAGTGGCTGATAGTCTTGGAACATTAACTGACCGTGTATCTACAGCCCTAGTATAAAGGAGAGATGTGGGTAGCCCTTTGTAACAAACTCTTTTTTCCCCCCCCCCCCCCATATCGATATTGGCCGGATATATTCATAATACCAGACCTACACTGCAGTTAAAATAATGTCCGAGGATACAGCGGAGGAGTGAGAGCTCCCTTCTGCTGCTGGATTGGAGTGCACTTTGCTGAACACAGCGACATAAGCGAAATCAGACGTTTGTCATAAGCTTTTTCAATGGTAAGTACCCACCCATTCGTAGCTCTCTGCTTTTTATACTCTCCACCAGGGGGAGTGTACTCCAAGGTTAACTGAATCTGTGCTGGAAACTGATTTCTGGCAGACCACAGGCATTTTTTATGTAGCCGTTTGCGTCAGTGGCATGAAATATGTCAGGAAGACACACCAGCATTTTAGACGCGAGGTCCTAGAACACGTAGACTCAGTCAGGAATCATCTTGAGACCCACATGCCCTACATATGAACCATACACATAAAGTTGACTGTCGAGAACTTAACTTCTATGGGATTAACCACCTTACCACTGGACTCCCTAAGGGTTGACTCAGATACGATCCTTTCCACACTCTGAGCCCCAATGGACTTAATGAGGGGTTCCTTTACTCCTTCCTTCTGGAATTTCACACCTCTATACAGTGCCCAACAGTTTGCCCTAAGAGTCTGCTACTATACACTGATCACTTACTAATTGTTTACCAGTACTGTAGATGGCATGTGTATATGTATCTACCTCTGTTTCACCCCTGCCTGACTTGTAAACCTGCCTATTATACTTCTCCTCCCCTGGCAGCAGGCATTACCCTGACTGCTGGGCAAGTGGATTTATTCATACACATCTCACATATCTAAACAGTAATAAAACTTACCTTAGACACGGCCAGAGGCGAGTTGTCGCGGTGAAGCTCCGGCGGCCATTTGGTAACGGCAAAATGGTCGCGACCAAATGTCCTATTCCGGCCTGTAGTACCTCCGTCCCTGCCGGTATCAGATGAAACCTACTTCCCCTATATACTGTCCTCCCGTTTGGTAAACGGGTCTATTTACCTTTTTTAATACTGACACAATTTATACAGAAGGATTATTGCTATTAGCCCTTTAGTACATTAGACATTGGTACAAAGATCTACCTTTGCAGTTGAAGGCAGGGTCACTTCACCTGCAGCACGCACAATACCAATGTATACTGTTAAGTCTAAATTACAAACACAGATCCTATTACGTTACACTGAGGATACCTACACTGGCGACCAACTTTATTCTTAGTTGGCTAGCTCCGCGAATTTCAGAGTATCCCGGTGATGTGCGGTTTTGTATCATTTTCTCCCGGGGTGTATAGCGTTATTTCCGCGGCAGTGATTTAAGCATTTTATTCCGGCTGGCTGCAATACTGCAATGCTGTGTAAAAGCGCATGGGGGCGTTTGCGAGCTGTTGTCTTTGAAGCCGAGAAATTCATGAATTGTAATGCAGTATATACTGTATATATACAGTATATACTGTATAACAACAACCCCTATAACCCCTAACATACACATACAGTACTGTATATGCACATCAATGATACTATAGGCCGTCCCCTGGCGAGATGTGTTTGCAGCAGAGAGAGAACCGCTGCTCTCTGCGCAAACATCGGCACATTTTAAATTATTTAAAATACATTTTTATTGATAGTGTAGATGTGCAGGGGGTCTCCGGAGATGAACCGCGTTGGTTTCAGGTCTGGGGACCCCCTGCTCCCCGAGATACAGCCCCCNNNNGTGCAGGGGGTCTCCGGAGATGCACGCGGTTGGTTTCAGGTCTGGGGACCCCTGCTCCCCGAGATACAGCCCCTTTATGAGGTGGGTATCCTCTGCATTTAAAGGTCCCGATCACGTGATCGCGACATGTAAACAAAGCAGAGGGATACCAGCACCCCTTAAAGGGCTGTATTCGGGAAGCAGGGGGTCCCCGACCTAAAACCAAAACGTTTTCTGCTCCGGAGACCCTCTGCACATGAGTACAGTATAAATAAAACACATATATAAATAAACACTCGTTCCTTACCTTAGGGTTATTTGTGTATGGTAACGAGCAGCATGAATGTATTTTAATAATATTGTACAGTGAGCAGGGGGTTCCCTGAGCCAGAAATTAATGCTCAGGGGACCTCTGCTCTGCACAATATTATTATAATACAGAAATGCTGCTTCATTACCATAGCGGATAGCCGCTAAGGCAATGAAGGGGTTAACCCACTGTGCCCGCTTTATTGTGGGGTAGCGGGGGTGGGTGGGTGAAGGGGGTATTGGCCCTTGGTGTGAGTTTAGGACTTGCGGGGGGGTTGCGGGTGCACTTAACCCCTTCACGGCCGTAGCGTTAATACCGCTACGGGGCATGAAGGGGTTAACCCCTCCGCTACCCCCCCGCAAGCCCTAAACAACCATCGTTGGGGCTAATACCCCCTTCACCCACTCCCCGCTACCCACAATAAAAAAAACCTCACACACAGCAGCAGCCGCCAAAAATAAATACATCTAAATAAATAAATAAATAAATGACTATAAATAAATACATTTTTATTTATAGTGTAGATGTGCAGGGGGTCTCCGGAGCTGAACCGCGTTGGTTTCAGGTCGGGGGACCCCCTGCTCCCCGAGATAAAGCCCCCTTTATGAGGTGCCGGTATCCCTCTGCGTTTAAGGCCCGATCACGTGATCGCGGCCTGTAAACCAAGCAGAGCAGAGGATACCGGCACCCTAAAGGGGCTGTATCTCGGGGAGCAGGGGGTCCCCAGACCTAAAACCACCAGCGTTATCTCCGGAGACCCTCTGAACATCTACACATCAATAAAAATGTATTTAAATGTATTTATTTATATTAATTTATATTTATTTAGATTTATTATTAATTGTGCTGCTGCTGCTGCGTGTGAATTTTTTTATTGTGGGTAGTGGGGGTGGGTGAAGGGGTATTAGCCCATCGGTGGTTGTTTAGGGCTTGCGAGGGGTTAGCGGGTGACACTAACCCCTTCACGACGTAGCGGTATTAACTGCTACGGCCGTGAAGGGGTTTAAGTGCACCGCAACCCCCCCGCAAGTCTAAACTCACACCCAAGGGCAAAACACCCCCTTCACCCAACCCGCTACCACAATAAAAAAAATTCACGCACAGCAGCCCCAATTAATAAATAAAATCTAAATAATAAATAAAAAAATGAATAATAAATACATTTAAAATACATTTTATTGATAGTGAACTGTGCAGAGGGTCTCCTCTATAAATAAATAAAAAATAGTATATATATAAGTAATAAATATACTATTTTATAATATATATAGATATAGAGATATATATAGATATATATATTATAAATATCTATATATATATATATATATAGCAACTGTAAATATTACTGTATGTTCATTTGCATGTCTTAGACAGGTCTGCCAACCCTGTTTTCCCATTGTCACCCAGCATACAGCGCTTCCACTGCAGCAAGGGATTCTGGGAAATGACATGCAAATGAGCACTCAGTGCCCCTTTTGTCCTCAAGCTGTATTACACAAGCCAATCTCAAGCCAAATGCATGCTGTTTTAAACACAGCTTTAACAGAGGCTGGTGATGAGATGCAAAGCCATTAGAAACTACCTCACAGGTCTATATATATATATGAGCAAAAAAACAGAAAAAAAGCAGGCGCCCCAAAGGGCATGATAACAATAAAAAAATATATTATATATAATATAATATATAATAAAATATGAATTAGTATCAGTGCCTGCGTGTCAATAGTGATATAATGTGAAAGTAAACATATATTCATTCAATACTTAAAACAACGCATTCTATAATGTGCAAAAAGTGAATAAAACGTATTATAAAAAATTATAAAAAAATATATATTATTAACAAAAAATGTTAACCATGAGATGATATAGAGAAAAAAATAGAAAAAGAAAGTGGAAAACCAGTCTCCTTAAAGATGAAGTCAATCAAAGATGTTAGGCTTGAATACAGGGGGGTCTCCGGCTGCTTCAAAGGATGAACCACATCCTATGAAATCTGTAGAGAGGAGAGAGAAAAGAGAGCGCACGCCCATAGTGTATAAACTGGTAATTTAATAAAGGAAATGGAAGGGGGAAGGGGGGGGGAAAGGGAATCGCACTCACAAGGATAACAAAAGTTAAAAGCGTTTGTGTGAATAAATCCACACATCGGCTCTTGCTTGTCTTACTTGTTTTGATGTTTGGTCGGATACAAACGATCTCTGGTCATCAAGATGTTTAACTCAAGCGTGGGCAAGGAAACCGGCATTAATGAGTCCTCTCTGAAATCTATCAGCTGCGTGGCTGTGACTGTTTCACACACGAAAACCGGCCTGTTTAATAGATCGCGAGAGTGAAGAAACGGATGGAGCGTCATATGCATGAGTAGATAGTATCATTGGCCATACGCCCTGCATTGAACAGAGGCCGGTGTGTGAGTGAAACAGTCACAGGCCAAGCAGCTGGGGGACCCATGTGCATAATGTGAGGTCAACCACCCTCACACCCTACCCCACATACCGTTACCCCCCCATCCTGGCCATGGCCCTCCGCTCTCTGCCAAAACAGACACAAAAATTAAAACATCCAAAGTAATGTCCCCTACCCCTTAATCACCATAGCGGTTATTAACCGCTACAGTCATAAGGGGTTAACCCACCTCACCACCACTCGGGATGCCTACATACCCTCCCCACACTAAACCCCCACGTGAGGCCTAACCACCCAGTCTGTACCACCCAAAGGAGGCCTACCCCATACCGTTGGGGAAACACCCCCCACCCCCAGTACCCACAATAAAAAAAAGTCATCACCCCACAAAAACACCGCATTATATTTATTAAATACATTACCCACCCGCGTGCCCCCCATAAATACAAAGTTTATTCTTTACATACAGGGTTCATAACGCAGCCCCCACGCACGAGTACCGGTGGGATGGCAGGGCACCTGGACAGACCTAAAGTTTACCAGCAGCCCTTTACACATTTCTGGAGGCCTGCTGATGGATACCGCCCACGCACCATGGCCCCCCAGGTGTCTCCTTGGGGCACCGTGGGCCACAATTGGGTCCCCACGGTAGCCCGCGGATGTCTGGACGCCCGGGTCAGACCCACAGTGTTGGCGGGCCTCGGGTGGTTCCCGAGGGGGTCTGGGGAACTCACGGGTCGCTCAATACGGGTCCGCGGTGCCCCCACAAGAAGGTGGGACCACACATCGTCATCCCCGCCCCAGACTACGGGTCGTCGGTGTGCCCACAAAAGTGGGACCACACATCGTCATTCCCGAGACTACGGGTAGGGTCGGGTGCCCCACAGAAGTGGACCAACACATCGTCACCCCCGCAGACTACGGGTCGCGGGTGCCCCCCAGAAGTGGGACCACCACTCGTATCCCCGCAGGACAACGGGTCCGCGTCTTGGTGCCCCACAGAAGGGGGACACACCATCCTCATCCCCGCATCTGTGTCACCCATGGAACCACCAGCCTGATACCCTTGGGATACCCGAAGCCTCTGTCACATGGTACTTGAGCCAATCAGAGTAGGGATGGAGTTCCCACGCTCTGATTGGCTACCATACCATGTGAGGGCGGCCACGTCATCCAGACCCCCGAGGGAACCACCCGAGGCCCCACAGACACCTGTGGGTCTGATTCGGTGCTCCCAGACATCCGCGGGCCTAACCATGGGGACCCAATTGTGGCCCACGGTGACCAAGGAGACCACGCTGGGGCCATGGTGCTGGCGGATCCACCAGCAGGCCTCCAGAACCTGTTGTAAAAAGGGCTGCTGGTAAACTGTAGGTCTGTCCAGGTGCCCTGCCAGCCCACGGGGACTCGCGTGGGGCTGTGTTATGAACCCTGTATTGTAAAAGCATATAATCTTGATTTGTAGCGAGATGTGAAGGGCCTATATACTACCCTCACCTGACGCAGGTCCTGTCAGGAAAATCCTGGAACGCAGCAACACAGCACAGTGATCCCACGGGCTTTATATACTGTATAACAACAACCCCTATAACCCCTAATATACACATACAGTACTGTATATGCACATCAATGATACTATAGGCCGGGGGAGCGAGATGTGTTTGCAGCAGAGAGAGAACCGCTGCTCTCTCTGCGCTAACATCGGCACATTAAAAATTATTTAAAATACATTTTTATTGATAGTGTAGAAGTGCAGGGGGTCTCCGGAGCTGAACCGTGTTGGTTTCAGGTCTGGGGACCCCCTGCTCCCCGAGATACAGCCCCCTTTATGAGGTGCCGGTATTCCTCTGCATTTCAAGGTCCCGATCACGTGATCGCGGCATGTAAACAAAGCAGAGGGATACCGGCACCCCCTAAAGGGGCCTGTATCTAGGGAAGCAGGGGGTCCCCAGACCTAAAACCAAAACGTTTCTGCTCCGGAGACCCTCTGCACATGTACAGTATAAATAAAACACATATATAAATAAACACTCGTTCCTTACCTTAGCGGTTATGTGCTATGGTAATGAAGCAGCATTTCTGTATTTTAATAATACTGTACAGTGAGCAGGGTGTTCCCTGAGCTAGAAATTAATGCTCAGGGGACCCCCTGCTCCTGCACAATATTATTAAAAATACAGAAATGCTGCTTCATTACTATAGCGGATAGCCGCTAAGGCAATGAAGGGATTAACCCACCGTGCCTGCTTTATTGAGGGTAGTGGGGGTGGGTGAGGGGGGTATTTGGCCCTTGGTGTAAGTTTAGGCATTGCGGGGGGGTTGCGGGTGCACTTAACCGCTTCATGGCCGTAGCAGTTAATACCGCTACGGTCATGAAGGGGTTAACCCCTCCCGCTACCCCCCCTCAAGCCCTAAACAGCCACCGTTGGGGCTAATACCCCATTCACCCACCCCCGCTACCCACAATAAAAAAAAACTCACACACAGCAGCCGCCAAAAAATAA
>WSYH01000159.1:136394-300888 GCA_036426205.1 Ascaphus truei | reverse complement strand
TCTCTCTCTCTCTCTCTCTCTCTCTCTCTCTCTCTCTCCCTCTCTCTTTCTTTCTCCCTCTCTCTCTTTCTTCATCTCTCTGTCTCCATCTCTCTCTGCCTCTCTCTTTCTCTCTCTCCCTCTCTTTCTCCATCTCTCTCTCTCTCTTTCTCCATCTCTCTTTCTCTGTCTCCATCTCTCTCTTTCTCTCACCCTCACCCTCTCTCTCTCTAGCTCATCTAAAGTAAGCACAGAAGGGTGGGGGCCGTGGTGGTCCTTTCTTCCATGTAATAGCACAGGAGGGAGAGGGAGGAGGGGGTATGATACCTGTTATTGGACCAACAAGTAGTTGAAATGTTACAAGTTGTCCAACCTCTCAGGGTCAGGGTAACCCAATGAAGGTCCCCCGCAAGGTTGAAAAGCTTGTAACTATTAACTACTCGTTGGTCCAATAAAAGGCATCATACCCCCTCCTCCCTCTCCCTCCTGTGTTACTACACTCATCCAGTAAATATTTATTTTTGTGGCCAAACTATTTGAAGTCAGACACACACATGAAACACATTACATTGTCAGGGTAATTCACTTCTTTCATGGAAAGACCTTCCTATTTCCCCCTGCTGCTATTTGTGATAGTAATGTCATAAGAAATATAACACACACAAAGTCTATTTCTAAAACAAGAAAAAAATAATAAAATAAAGTAGCTTCCTTTAGTTAACTAACTCCCAAGACCCAAATCCAGTTCTCATTCTAGTTATTGCACAGCTAACGGTGTCTGTCTGCAGCCTGCTTCTTTCCCACTAATTATCACCTTATGAAAAGTGTTTCATTAAGAAATTCTGCTTTTGATTAATTATCGACAGAATGCTGACCAGAAAAGAATGAAACGAATCCCTGACCCTGTCTGAGTAACACCGAAAATTCATCACATATTCTTTTAATATTGAAACACAGCTTAGAATTGTAATAGAAAATATAGTTTTTTTTTTTTCCCTTCCAAACCTCCAGTCTTTATTAATGCCCCGAGGTAAGAAATTATATTGCTTTACAGTACAGCAGTCTTTGTTCATTTTAAATTTATTAACCAGAATGCACTTCATCTCTCTGTTTCTTTTTAATTTCACCCAGTGTAAGTACAGAATATACCCTTTTAAACATTTAAGATATTAAAATTCCATAAGCGAGCGTGTCAAATAAAGGCTACTTCTATTAAGTCAGATTTAAGTAGTGCATTTGTTATTTCAACTCCCAGCTGCCTTACTATTTAAACGTGAAGATGATATAAAAAATGCATAAGACTCAAATAAAAATGTAGTTTACTTAAAAAACACAACAGCTACCTAAATAATGCTGCATGTGGGGATACACGGAGTATTTTTTTTACTCCACTTTTTTGGGGTTTAAAAGCAGAAAATGTATCAACTATACAAATATTGATAATATATCATCTTGTTTCGTCTTCAAAACGACTTTTTTTTCTGTCTTCCCTATGCTCTTCCTCTCAGTAACAGTATTATTAGTGTTTGGTGTACATTTTTAAGCCTATCCCCTGGTAGGTGGGGAACCTGCTTGGGTAATATTCTTAATATTAATATTTTTTCTGTCTTTAGGAGTTTGACAGGTCAACAGTTTTCAGATCTGAATGTGATCAACCTTCTCAGCCAACCGCTTTGCTGCCAGAGAGGCCTGCAATTTCTTGCATAGCTGTGAATTGCGACATCAATATGGATCTTTAAACATCTTAGAGCATTAGTTGTGTCTGTTTCCCAGAGATAGAAGAACAGCAGGAGGTAGGTACCTTTCACCAGTAAACATTTGAAGCATTTATCATGTCCCTTATTAACCCCGCTTCAGCAAGAGTGGCCTGTGAGGTAACACTGGTATTCCATACATGACACATGCCATGTTAGCGTGTTAAGAAGCTTCCCCGATGTCATGAGGAACCGGGAGAAAGTGTACAACCAGATTCACCAACGTGAGAGGCCCACCGAAAATCCACAATTCCTCTTGATTCCTTTGCTGCCAGATCTGGTATTAAAGTAACGCCCTCTGCCCATCCTAGTCTCCGGACTAACGGGTATTCCTTGTATAGGGCTGAAGGACTAGCTCGTTGGTAATGTCACTGCCAAAGCCGGTTCCAATTCCGGTGCCGGCTCCTTGTGACCTTGGGTGTGTCACTTTATCTCCCTGGGCCTCAGGCACCAAAATTAGATTGTAACCTCCATGGGACAGGGACTCGTGCTGGCAAAATCCTATGTACAGCGCTGTGTACACTGTCAGCGCTATATAAGAACAAACATCAGAGTAAAACATTGCACATTTACTTGGTGATCTATAAAACAACCTAAAGGTTTCTGTATATTTAAAAAAGCCCTAATAATGTTTATTTTGTTGGAAAACTGATGTTTCCAGAAACATTTGGACCCCAGCATTTTAAAGTATCAATGGCCCAAGATTATTTGTATCTGTTTGTCCTGTGTGGCACAAGCCTGAGTGTGCTACAGTCTGACACTTTTCTTACACAAGGACAATAATGCATGTACACACACTTTGAGAGTCTGATATATGTATATAATTTAGTAGGGAATCCAGCACACTTGGATTTAGCTCAAAACATGACTACATGTTCAACGTTTTGGCTCCCGTGGGAGATTTATCACACACACACACACACACACACACACACACACACACACACACACACCAAACACAACACACCACCACACACACACACACACACACACACACGTGGAAAATCTCCATAAAATGTTGTATTAAATCAAAATATGATATAATATCAAATTTAGTAGAAACTTGAAAATAACAAAATGTAACTGCAGTGATGCAGAGCCAGCCATTAACTCTTATTCTGCCAGAGGTGCTAGCAGTGACTGACACTGCATTGGAGTTAAAGGCACAGCATAGTAAGGGGTTTCACATCTGCCGGTGTGACCCGCTTGCACACTCTAGTGCTAGTTACATACACTGTAATTGGGGATAGAGGGAGCTATGTAGTTAATTGAAATAACATTTTGTATGTTTTGGTTAACATAGCGCCCATGTTGGGGCACGTTGCCTCTATTTTGCTTGGCTGTGGGTGAATGATTTGGGAAACGGTATCGTTAAACACAGGGGTTAAAGTATCAATTTGTCTTACTCAATGACAAAAAAACATATTGAACACATTTATTACCCTATATGATTTATTTCTTTATTTCATTTTGTTGGAGAAACGTAAATACTTTGTTGAGGAAAACTGCAAAAATATACTCCCACTCCAAAGTGAAAAATGTTGGTACCCAACAATGATATTTAATACTACTGTAAAATAATCTATTCACAGACAGGGTATGTGGGGAACGCTGATGTGACGCACACACGCTTTAGGATTTTTACATATTTCAACCAGCACCTAAATAAGTTATGGTGGGTGAAAAAAAGTGACAAAAAGCCTCCACCATATAGCACACAGCAAATGGAAATATTACTTGTGAGCACATTCACATGTATTGAGCGTCGTCCCAAGTGATCGCGACGGCGTGCGCGGTGTGACCAAGAGACGGCCCTCTATGGGGCAGGGCCCAGTCAGCGCGTGTGCACGCATGCACAATGCGCGATGGCATTTTGACAAGACAAGGAATTTGTCTTTTGGCGTGGGGGCCGAGCGATGTCCACGTCACGGCAGTGTTTCAGCCAATGAGAGCGAACCAGCCATGTGATATCATTGCCGCGCCCCCGCCACACCTCCCCGTCGTGAGTAATCTGAAGTCCATTGACCGCTGCAGAAGCAGGTGCATGCGCCGCCAGGCGCTCCGATGCGCATGCGCACTGACTGGGGTCGTAGCCTTAATCAGGTCTGCAACTCGGCTTTTCACCATTATCTCCTAGTATACAGTGCTTCCACTGCAGCAAGGGATTCTGGGAAATGACATGCAAAAGAGCACAGAGTGTCACCTTTTGTTTCAGATCCATTTGGACATGGACCCACATATTTCACATATTTCAAATGTAAAATGTTATTAGATCTTAATGTAAGTCCTAATAATAGAATAAGATAACCCGATCAAACAAATGACAGAAAAACATGTTACTTTTTCAAAATTTATTTATCCACAAATGATTCAACATTCAACATCCATGTGTGATAAGTATGTGACCCTTTACATTCAGTGCCTGGTGGCGCCCCCTTGAGCAGCAATGACTTCAACTGCGCGTTTCCTGTAACTGCTGGTCAGTCTCTCACGTTTTGAGGAATTTTGGCCCATTCCCCCTTACAGAACTGCTTCAACTCAGTGACATTTGAGGGCTTCCTTGCATGGACAGCTCGCTTCAGGTCCTGCCACAACATTTCAATGGGGTGTAGGTCCGGACTTTGACTAGGCCATTCTAAAACACGGAACTTCTTCTTCTGCAGCCATTTTTTTGTAGATCTGCTCGTATGTTTAGGCTCATTGTCTTGCTGCATGACCCATTTTCTCTTCAGCTCACGAACGGAGAGCCTGACATTCTCCTCTAAAATCTTCTGATACAATGCAGAATTCATGTTTGTGTCAATGATGGCAAGCTGTCTAGGTCCTGATGCAGCAAAGTAGCCCCAAACCATAACACTCCCACCACCATGCTTGACGGTTGGGGATAGGTTGTTCTGTTCAAACGCAGTGTTTGGTTTTCACCAAACATAACATTTCTCATGGAGGCCAAAAAGTTCTACATTTGACTTGTCTGCCCAAAGAGCATTGTTCCAGAAGTCTTGTGGATCATCTATGTACTCTTTGGCGTCAGACAGGCAGCAATGTTCTTTTTAGAGAACAGTGGTTTCCGCCTGGCTTTAGTTCCATGGACACCAGTTGAGTCATGAACACTCACATTAGCCAAAGCGAGAGTGGTTTGCAGATCCTTGGATGCTACTCTGGGTTCTTTGTGACTTCTAGGATGATTTGACGTATTTTTCTTGGAGAGATTTTGGTAGGGCGACCGCTCCTGGGTAGAGTGACTGTGGTCTTGAAATTTCTTCATTTGTAGACAGTGGATTGGCGGAGCCCCACAGTTTTAGAAATGGTTTTGTAACCCTTTCTAGACTGATATGGATCAATAACTGCTTTTGTGAGGTCCTCAGAGATTTCTTTTGATCATGGCATGATGTATTTCCACACACCTGTATGGTGAAGACCAAACTCACACAGTTTCTGATCTTTATATAATGTGGGGCCTCCCAAACTCACACCTGAAGATCTACCTAATTATTTAAGTGCCTGATTCTAATGATCCCCTTTAATTTAGCTAACAATACCAGGGTTTCACTTACTTTTGCACATACCCTGACTCTTAATTTCTCATTGTTTGCCTAATTCACACATTATTTTGTTTCAAAAGACATGGAATTGGTTAATATAAACCCTATTGAATAGCTAAAAAATAAAATAAAATTTTGAATCAAGAACGTTATCATGGAAAAACGATGGAATTTCCGTAATTATCATTGGGGTTCACAAATGTTTTCTGGCCTCTGCATGTGTGTGATGAGTCCGTGTTATCGCACCCTTGGACTTGTCCCTCCACTTCTTTGCATGGGTGGTAACTTTCTTTGCTAAAGGCACTTTCATTGAAAACTTGGAAAAGAAAGTTGGTTAGTGGAATTGTTGAAATGTGACTATGTAAAGAAGTTACTATATTGTGGAGTGAAATCTGAACGCCCCCAATTTGCACAGTTCAGGATTATCAGAACCGCGGCTCGGCATTTAGTGACGAAACTTTTTCATTTCATGGTTGGATTGAATAGTCTCCCTGCATTTCCTCCCAGCTCCTCCCCTGCACGCTTACTCCCCCACACGCTCACCCCCCACCCCCACACGCTCACACCTCCCCTGCATGCTTACTCCCCCACCCTCAGCATGCTTACTTTCCCACCTCACGCATGCTCACCCCCCTGATGTGTCCCTACACCCACCCCCGCATGCCCACTAATCCATCCCCCGCACGCTCACTCCATCCCCTGCATGCTCACTCTTCCATCCTACGCACGCTCACTCCTCCATCCCCCGCACACTCACTCCCCCATCCCTCACATGATCCCTCCCACATCTCCTGCACGCTCCCTCTCCCAAATCTTGCACGCTCCCTCCTCCATCCTCTGCACTCTCCCTCTCCCATCTCCCGCACGCTCCCTCCCCTACCCCTCAGACACTCTATCCACCATCCCCCAAACACACTCCACCATCCCCAGCAAGGTCCGTCCCCCATCCCCCTGCCTGCTTCCTCCCCCATCTCTTGCACGCTCTATCCCCCATTCCCCGAATGCACACCCCACTACCCCCTGCACGTTCCCTGACTCACCCCCTGCATGCTCCCTCCTCCATCCCCCGCATGCTCACTCCTCCATTCTTTGCATGTTACCTCCCACACCTCCTGCACACTTCCTCCCCTACCCCTCACACGCTCCTTCCCGCATCCCCTCTTCCTCCCCTACCCCTCGCACACTCCTTCCCGCATCCCCTGTAAGCTCCCTCCGTAACCTCCACATGCTCCCTCCACCATTTCCAGCTGCTCTATCCCCCATTCCCCGTATGCTCACTTCACTACCCCCTTCACGCTTCTCACCCCCTGCATGCTCTCCCCCCCACTCTCACACGCTCCCTCCCCCATCCCCCTGCATGCTCACTCCCCTGTCCCCCTGCATGCTCCCTCTCCCACGCTCCTTCCTCCATCCCCTGCACGTTCACCCCCCATACCCTGCACTCTCACTCCCCCATCCTCCACACACTGCCTCTGCTATCCTCAGCATGTTCCCTCCGCCATCCTCCGCAATCTCACTCCCCCCATCCCCCTGCACACTCCCTCCCCCTTCTCTCACATGCTCCCTCCTCCATCCCCTGCATGGTCACTCCCCCATACCCTGCACGCTCACTCCCCCATCCTCCGCACGCTTCCTACCCATCCCCCGTATCCTTACTCCCGCATCCCCTGCCCGCTCACTCCCCCCATACCCTGTACTCTCACTCCCTCCATACCCTGCACGCTCACTCCCCCACCCTCCGCATGTTCCCTCCCCATCTCCCGTAAACTCACTCTCCCATCCCCTGTATGCTCACTCCACTCATACTCCGCATACTCCCTCCGCACACTCCCTCCACCTGCTCACTCCCCCCCATACCCTGCACACCCCCTCAGCCACACTCTGCACACTCCCTCGACCATTCTCTGCATGCTCACTCCCCAATCTCCCATATGCTCCCTCCCCCACCCCCAGGAGGTGCTCCGCCCTCCTCCCAGCTCTTCATCCCCAGCAGCCTCAGCTCCTGATTGACAATCTCCACCTCTTCCGACCGCCTCTACGTTTTTCTCACCTTCCCTGTATATCCACTCCCATGATATCCTGCACACCCGCTTGGCTTGTCCATTACATCCACTGCACTTCCTGCTATCACCCCTCTCCCCCCCATTCCCATCTTACACAACCCCCAAACCCCTATTAAATGATCTTCACCAAGGTCTTTGTGTATGTGTGTAATGTATATATTAAACCTATTGTGTGTCTGTAGGTATATCTATATCTAAATATATATCATCATCTCTGGCGCTGGTCTCCCCACCGCTGGATGAGGCCTCCCCAATGACCACCCAGCTGCTGTGGTTACAGCCTCTCTTCTCCACGTCGCCCCAACACATTCCCTGATCCCACCCTCCCATCTTACTTTTGGTAACAGCCTCCACAGGCAGCCGTGGTTTTCCCGTCTACATAATGGTGACGCCGGTGAATCTTCGCCGACCAATCACAGGAGAACGGATCGATCGGTAACTTAGCTAATTACTTATCATTGTGTGGATTGCATTGAGGCACGTATTAAAGTGGACATTTTCATTTGGTATATTTATTGTTAACGGCAGCTTGGACAGCAGCTTTAAGGTGAATGCCTAATAAGCTGCAATTGTCCTGAATGATAAACTTTTTCTACCACTCTTTCCCAAGGAATCCAAAACCTGAGCTTAATGGATCATGAAGTGTGAAAAACTTCCCGAGCCAGGCCAGCTAATGATGTTTCCAGATGTGAAGTGGCTGCGTCTCCTCACCTCTTTCCATAACGATCAATGTCTGCGAATCCTTTTTTTTTTTTTTTTATCACAATATTGTCGTTTCTATAATACACATTTCTAGGCCTTGTAAAAAAAAAGGACATTTCAGTTCAATTATATTGTTAGTGGTCATCATGCTGGAATGATACAGGACACGGATTGAAAACACCACTTCTTCACAGAGAAATTGCTTTTTATTTCTTCTGAAGTCGGTGCATTGCCCTATTTCACGGCGTGAGAAAACAGCCTATTACTTTCCAAACGCTATGAAATAGGAGGTCCCGTCCTGCAAGCTGTTTTTTGGTGTGAATTCAATTTTCACTGAATTGCGAGATTTTCTGGCCTCGGTCTCGTGCCTCTTCTGTAACAGCGGCGAGATTTAGGGGTATTTACTTCATGATGCCGCATCCGATGGTTTGGGTGCCGCTCGCGGCTGTTAAAGCCTTTTGGAAAACGAGAGAGAAACCTTTAACATAATCGGAGCCAGCCGAAAAAACCACGAGCTTAGTATTCGTCTCATTGTCTAAATCCATTATCTTTCCTCAACGCCACAAAACCCCAGTCTTTCTCAGAAGTGCTGAACCGGCTAAATTCACTAACAGACCGTGCTCGGGCGCGTAAGGATCAGCCCTTTGCTGCATTGCGTGCCCCCCATGCCAGCTAATTGTAAAGAGAAAAGCTAGTAGTAGGGTAAATATATATGGCTAGTGAGTAGTATGCATAGCTGGAAAATGTTGCTTCTGGGTCCATTCTTAAACTCCGGGTTTTGTAAAAATAGTAATAAAAAAATAAATTCATATATAGTTGTTTATTTCCTCTCCAACAGGTCAGGTTTTAAGACATCTCTGCTTCAGCACAGGTGGCTCAGTCAGTCCCTGCTTCAGCAGTGGTGGCTCAATCAGTGGCTCAGTCTTCAATTCCAGTCCTCAAGGGCCCCCTGCAGGTCAGGTTTTAAGGATATCCGTGCTTCAGCACAGGTAGTTCTGTCAACAACGGAGCCACTGGTTGTGCCACCTGTGCTGACGCTGGGATATCCTTAAAACCTGACCTGTTGGTGGCAATTGAGGACTGGAGTTGGCCACCGTTGGTTTAGGGATTTTAAGACCCTAGGCAAAAAATAGTGACGCCTCCTGCGAGTGTGGTGAGTACAACAGCAATCTAGTATTATCTTCATTTTGACCTAAGGCCCCGATTATAGTGCCCGCGCGCCACGAACAAAAGGCGCACCTCTGAGGCAAGCCATAGAGCGCGCGACCAAGCGTGCGGTTTGTGAAAATACAATTGGATTCGTTTTTGCAGCGCGCCGGCCGCGTCACGTGAGCGGTTCAGCCACTGAGAGCGAACCGCAAATGTGACCTCATGGCCCCGCCTCCCGATCGCCTCCAGCCAGAGTGCATGTTTTGCGCACGCGCCATTCACGCGTGATGTCATGCGCTCGGTCGCGCGGGCACTATAATCGCAGCCTAAGAGGGAAGGCACCTTTAAGCAGGTCTCACAGAAGCCCAAATCCCCTATTCACCTTGCGTCTTCAGCTCAATGGAGGTACTGTAGGTCGGTGCAGGGTGTATCCCAGTACGGAAACGAAAAACAAAGGCTCCATTAAACTGAATGGAGCCTGGATCTTCCCAGGCACTGACACGAAGGGAAAGTCCACGGCATATAAAATAAGGACTAAAGCCAGCGCACATCCCCTTATATAAAAGAACAAGCGTGTAATGAATAAAATATAAGACACAATCAAAAAGGGATTTCCCAATGATTGAGAACATAACGAGGATAAACCCATTGAAACTAGTTTCCAAATTTGAACAATTGAAATGTTGAGGTTATTTTGACTTTCTTTCTTCTTTCTTTCTTTATGGGACTGTGGAGAAAGTCCTTTCCCTAGAAACATGTAAATGTGGAATACGTGGTTTTCTTGTGTTTAATTCTTTCCTATCATTTTATGCCATATCACCTGATTTTAATTTGTAGGTTTGTGTGAGTATAATGAACTAGCTAAAGACAAAAAGCCTCAGTGCTACATCCAATATGTATCTATGTATGTATGTATGTATGTATGTATGTATGTATGTATGTATGTATATCTTTATTTATATATCGCCATTAATGTACATAGTGCTTCACAGCAGTAATACACATGACAATCATATAAATAACAAATACAAATAACACATAATGGGAAGAAACGCTTCAGACATAAAAGTGACATTTAGGAAAAGGAGTCCCTGCCCCGAAGAGCTTACAATCTTATGGACTGACCAATGATATGAGGTTAGGAGAGCTTTCTGCCCGTAGTGTTAGGACCTGCAGAAGAGGGGATACCTTGGTGTGGTTTGCAGCTTAAAATGCTTTGGCCAAAGATTTTAACAAAATGTCCCTCACTTATGAACAGAAAAACAGATAAGTATTTAACGATATTATTTGTCATATTGTAGCACTGCGGCTTTTTGTCTTTTGTTGTATACATGATGCCACAATCCCAGTAGTGCTCCTTTTGACACAAATGTGGTGTGTTTGGGTTCTGAGCTGTGTGTGTTTGTAATTAACTATCTGATATACAGGCATACCCCGCATTAACGTACGCAATGGGACCGGAGCATGTATGCAAAGCGAAAATGTACTTAAAGTGAAGCACTACCTTTTCCCCACTTATCGATGCATGTACTGTACGGCAATCGTCATATACGTGCTTAACTGATGTAAATAACGCATTTGTAACAGGCTCTGTAGTCTCCCGCTTGCGCACAGCTTCGGTACAGGTAGGGAGCCGGTATTGCTGTTCAGGACGTGCTGACAGGCGCATGCGCGAGCTGCCGTTTGCCTATTGGGCGATATGTCCTTTCTCGCGAGTGTACTCAAAGTGAGTGTCCTTAAACCGGGGTATGCCTGTAAATTGTTTTGCTCTGTATCTATGGAATATCTGGCATACGATTCCAAAATAAAACCGTGTGGAATGTTTTCAAGGGCGCTTTTCCGTTTTTGTTTTTATTTACGATATCACTTTTTTCATGATTTTGTGGTGCCACCTTCCTAGCATATTTGGCTGCTAAGATGTTGAAGCCCTTTTATGCTTTCTGCAGTGATTCTCGCCTTCGTATGCTGCATGCAGATATGTGCTGGTACACTTTTAGTCACTTTTGTTGCCATTTCTTCACATATATTTAATAGGAATGAGATTGGAAGCTTTTATTTTTCTATTTCTGTATTTTAAATGATCTGGAAGACGAGCGGTGAGTATTTGTAAGTGGCACTGAAGGAGCGGCTCAGTGAGTAAAGTCGTGACTCTGAAAACAGCAGCACAGAGGCGCATGGTTCAAATCCCCGTGTTGGCCGCCAGTGACCCTGAGCGGATCACCTTATCCCCTAGTGCCGCAGGCAGCAAACATCCTTAGATTGTAAGCTCTACGGGGCAGGGACTGCGTCTGTAAAATTAGTGTAAAGCGTGCTACATTATATTTGTGCAGGAATGCTAGCCTCACTGGGAGAAAAAGCTCTATATGAAATAAAAATGTATTCAGATTTTCTGTTTCTCAGCATAGGCCTCTCTGGCAATGACGCGGTTAACTCGTGTGTTAGGGGCTCGCAAATCATTGTTAAGTGCATTTGATTGTAAGTTCTTCGGGCCAGAGACACTTGACACCTCTGACTAGATATTAGGAAATGCTAATAAATCACTTGAAATATTAAACATGAAAAACAAGTCCTCTGATGACCCGAACCAATTAATTTAATAGCATGCAGAATCATATCTGTGAATTTGCACCATAGGTAAGTGTCCCAAGAATGCATAGAAATTCAAATTAATAAATTATGACTTTTTATATTATCTGCATGAATCATTCATCTCGGGATGGAATATCCCCAGATTTTTGCATTGGCTTCTGCGGATTACCATACCCAGTCACTCAGACCTGCTTATCTTTATGTATGACTGGCTCATGTTTAACACACAATTACATTTTCTACCTCCAACTCCATTACAAATGGAATCTAGCAGGCATTGTTTAAAGAGATGTACTTCTTCCGTTCTAGCTATGCCGTGCAATTCTCCGAGCAGAGAAAAGAGACAGGCAACAGGAAGGCCGCGCAAACACGCTGTCACGCAGTCACCCCTGCAGCCGTAAAAATGAATGAATTCAAAGGCTTTTCACATTTGTTTACTGTAAGCAAATGATTTTGTGTGTTGGTTAAAGCGGGCTACAGCAAATAATGCACTGGTTAGGAGAGTAATTGCATTATTATTGAGCGACCTGCCTAGTTCAATAGCTATAGATCTGAGAAGCAGCAACAGCCAAATTGATGTCAGTTTCCCAAATGAAGTAAATGAAGAGACACTTCTCCTAATTTGGCAAATTAAAAATATTCACGTTCCCCCCCCTTTTTTCCCCTTTCTATGTAAGGTGAGCGCAGTCCATAATAGCTGCAAAAGTCACCGATTATACTGATTTCTTGTTCACCAATTTTGCAGAAATAGAGCTTACAGTTTGTTTTTTGTTGGTTGGTCTTTGTGTGTGTGTATAGATATATACAGTCATGTGAAAAAGAAAGTACACTCTCTTTGAATTCTATGGTTTTATATATCAGGGCATAATAACAATCATCTGTTCCTTAACAGGTCTAAAAATTAGGTAAATACAACAACACATGACATATTACACGTGTCATGATTTATTTAACAAAAATAAAGCCAAAAAGGGAGAAGCTATGTGTAAAAAACTAAGTAAACCCTTACTGCTTCCATAGGAATTAAGATGCTAAGTAGCAGACAGGTGCTGCTAATCAAATGCCCTTGATTAATTGATCATCAGCAAGTGTGACCACCTCTATAAAAGCTGAAGTTTTAGCAGTTTGCTGGTCTGGAGCATTCAGGTGTGTGTAACACAATGCCAAGGAGGAAAGACATCAGCAATGATCTTAGAGAAGCAATTGTTGCTGCCCATCAATCAGGGAAGGGTTATAAGGCCATTTTCAAACAATTTAAAGTCCATCATTCTACAGTGAGAAAGATTATTCAAAAGTGGAAAACATTCAAGACAATTAATAAAGTAATAGGACAGACCAGGCCCCCTGATGTATTATGTCGTAGATAGAGAGTGCCCCTCTAAGGCTAAGGCCCGCTCCCTCAGTCAGCGCGCCCGCACTGCAGACAGGCGGCACGCTGACAGGCAATTGACTGCTATTTGCGGTCTGTAGGGAGCGGGAGATACAAATTTTCTGCCTCTCGCGCATCACCCCTCCCTCCTCCCGAGCCGGCCAAAAGTTAACAAAAAAAACCAGGACGCACACCCGCAGCTCCTTCCCTGCTCCCCTCCACTCACACACACACAGGCACTCACACACACACACAGGCAAATACACACGGGGGGGGGGTGAATCGGAGCAAGGGGGAAATCGGAACGGGGATCGGGCAGAGGAGGGAAATCGGAGCAGGGGGGGGGGGAATCGGAACGGGGATCGGAGCTGAAGGGGGAAATCGGATTGGCTGCTGGGATGTCATGTGACGCGACACTGGCCAAAATCACAAGCTCCTTGTAGCTCCGGCTGGCTGACGCGTCACAGCACGCAGTCAGCCACGCCGGAAGGAGCCAGCGGGGGCATCTAGAACGGGGGCAAGCAGCTGGTGGCCCGCGGCCGCAGCGGGACCAAAGCCTAAGTTAGGACCCCAGAAGAAGCCGAATTGAGTCCAACATATCTACAAGATAGGAAAGCGGCACGTCACAGAGGGCCTTAGGAAATAGGGCTCCTGGGTGTTGGAAGATCGTCTCTAACCGCGGATCCGCATTAATAATCCTCAGTCTGTATGGAAGTAGCAGTGGCCCAAACAGGCCAAAGGTACTGTGATCACTTGTAACGGACCAACCAGGATTCCCGTATGGGCCCAGTGTAACCGGGATAATACCCATAACGATCCCGAAGCAACAAAGGGGGCCGGGTCCCACACAAGTAAAGCAACTAAGGCAACGCACCTCCATTTGATGTTAAGAGTGAGCACTAATGGAAGCCCCGTATTCATGTACGTCTGTTACAGAAACAGTACAACACTCCTGTGCGCGTGTGCGGTGCTGGGGACACGAATAAAAGACTGTTGTACTACAAACTTTCCTGGCGCTCATTATTTCCCATCCTTGCTGCCTCATCGCCCAGGCGCCTGAATCCAGCGCTCTGAGTCAGGGTAACCCATACTGAGCGGCTAAACACACAGGACACCCATGTAATCTCCCTAGAAGCCGGGCAGGGAGGGTTATACACACACACACATACATACATACATACATACATACATACATACATACATACATACATACATACACACACAATTTAGTTCTGGCTTTGATATTTTTTAAACAGTATCCTGGAACCAGGGTCACGAATGATGTATGAATAATTCCAGTTAGCTTAACTCATGCCTTCCCTCTTCCAAAGCACAACAAGTCCTTTAGTCTTTCTTAGTTTTATTGAGGGAAAATCACAGGGAGATAGGTGCTTGTAGATGTAGTGTAGGTAGAGAGTGGCTTCTCTCTCTGAAGTGCAGTGTACAAGGTAAGGCAGTGTAAAAACAGAAAGGCCTTGCTGGGGCAAATAGCAGGCAGGTACTCACTCAGAGTCCAGGATGAAAAGGAAGTAGGGGCAAGGGTCACACTAGAAGTGAAGTGAGACTTTACTAACTGTCAGCAGGACAGGGGGGGTCGGAATAGCCCTCTCTCAGCTAGGAAGAATAGGAGATTGCAGGCAACCAACACTGACTAGGGCTCTGTAAACAACATGTAAACAATAATGTTGCTTTTCACATGCAGCTAGCTGCTGGACAGGGAAAATAGCAGGCAGCTGAACTAGGGAGACATGAATCTCATTGAGCTGGCAAGGAGACAGAGAAATGTAAAATCCTGTTCCAGGAAAACAGACTAAATTATGTATAGAAAATGATATATATATGTGTAGATTTATGTATGTTTAACCTCTTTTCCTGGCTCTAAAGGGAGTTTTACATCGAGTTTGGATATGTTACAATGGCATCGCTCCAGTCTCTCAATCTGCTCAGGTGCTGGGTTGGTGCAGGCTGGGCTCAGTTCTCATAAACCTGGTCATGGTGCTGGGTCCGTATCAGGAGACGGGGCTCAGTCTCTCATACCTGGTCATGGTGCTGGGTGGTGCAGGCTGGGCTCAGTCCTCATTACTGGTCAGGGTGGCAGGCAGTGCTCAGGTCTCTCATACCAGGCAGGTGCTTGGTGGTCGGTGCAGGCTGGGCTCAGTCTCTCATACCTGGTCAGGGTGCATGCGGCTGGCAGTCTCTCATACCTGGTCAGGTGCAGCTGGGCTTAGTCTCTCATACCTGGTCAGGGTGCTGGTCGGTGCAGGCAGTGCTCAGTCTCTCATACCTGGTCATGGTGCTGGGTTGGGTGCAGTGCTGGCTCAGTCTCTCATACCTGGTCTGGTGCTGGGTTGGTGCAGGCTGGGCTCAGTCCTCTCATACCTGGTCAGGTGCTGGGTCGGTGCAGGCTGGGCTCAGTCTCTCATACCTGGTCATGGTGCTGGGTCCGTGCAGGCTGGGTTCAGTTCTCTCATACCTGGTCATGGTGCTGGGCAGTGCAGGCTGGGCTCAGGCTCCCATACCTGGTCATGGTGCTGGGTCGGCGCAGGCTGGGCTCAGTCTCTCATACCGTCATGGTGCTGGGTTGGTGCGGCTGGGCTCAGTCTCTCATACCTGGTCAGGTGCTGGTCGGTGCAGGCTGGGCTCAGTCTCTCATACCTGGTCATGGTGCTAGGTCCGTGCAGGCCTGGGTTCGTCAGTCTCTCATACCTGGTAATGGTGTTGGGTCCAGTGCAGCTGGCTCATTCTCTCATACCTGGTCATGGTGCTGGTTCGGCGCAGGCTGGGCTCAGTCTCTCCATACCTGGTCATGGTGGCTGGGTCGGCGCAGGCGGGCTCATCTCTCATACCTGGTCATGTGCTGGGTCGGCGCAGGCTGGGCTCAGTCTCCAATACCTGGTCATGGTGCAGGGTCAGCGCAGGCTGGGCTCAGTCCTCATACCTGGTCATTGTGCTGGGTCAGCGCAGGCTGGGCTCATGTCTCTCATACCTGGTCATGGGTGCTGGGTCTGCGCAGGCTGGGCTCAGTCTCTCATACCTGGTCATGGGCTGGGTCGGTGGCGGGCTGGGCTCAGTCTCTCATACCTGGTCATGTGCTGTGTCGGCGCAGGCGGGGCTCAGTCTCTCATACCTGGTCATGGTGCGGGGTCGGCGCAGGCGGGCTCATCTCTCATACCTGTCCTGTGCGGGTCAGCGCAGGTGGGCTCAGTCTCTCATACCTGTGTCAGGTGCTGGGTCGCGCAGGCTGGGCTCAGTCTCTCATACCTGGTCAGGGTGCTGGGTCTGTGGCAGGCTGCTCATCTCTCATCCTGGGCAGGTGCTGTGTCGGCGCAGGCTGGGCTCAGTCTCTCATACCTGGTCATGGTGCTGTGTCGCGCTGCTGGGCTCAGTCTCTCATACCTGGTCAATGGTGCTGGGTCGGCGCAGGCTGGGCTCAGTCTCCATACCAGGTCAGGGTGCTGGGTCGGCGCAGGCTGGGCTCAGTCTCTCATACCTGGTCATGGTGCTGGTCGGTGCAGGGTCTGGGCTCAGTCTCTTACCTGTCAGGGTGCAGGCAGTGCTCGTCCTCTAACGGTCAGGGTGCTGGGGTCGGTTGCAGGCTGGGCTCAGTCTCTCTATACCTGGTTCAGGGTGCATGCTGGGCTCAGTCTCATCCCGACCTGGTCAGGTGCAGGCTGGGCTAGTCGCTCTCATTACCTGGTCAGGGTGCTGGGTCGGTGAGTGCAGTGGCTCAGTCTCTCATAACCTGGTCATGGTGCTGGGTTGGGTGGGCTGGGCTCAGTCTCTCATACCTGGTCATGGTGCGGTTGGTGCAGCGGGCTCAGTCTCTCATACCTGGTGTCAGGGTCTGGGTCGGTGCAGGTCGTGGGCTCAGTCTCTCATACCTGGTCATGGTGCTGGGTCAGTTGCAGGGCGGGGTGTCAGTCTCTCATACACTGGTCATGGTGCTGGGTCAGTGCAGGCTGGGCTCAGCTCTCATACCTGGTCATGGTGCTGGGTCGGCCAGGCTGGGCTCATTCTCTCTACCTGGTCATGGTGCTGGGTGGGCAGGCTGGGTCAGTCTCTCATACTACCTGGTCAGGGTGCTGGGTCGGTGCAGGCTGGGCTCAGTCTCTCATACCTGGTCATGGTGCTAGGTCCGTGCAGGCTGGGTTCAGTCTCTCATACCTGGTATGGTGTTGGGTCAGTGCAGGCTGGGCTCAGTCTCTCATACTGGTCATGTGGCTGGGTCGGCGCAGGCTGGGCTCAGTCTCTCATACCGGTCATGGGGCTGGGTCGGCGCAGGCTGGGCTCAGTCTCTCATCTGTCTGTGCTGGGCGGCGCAGGCTGGCTCAGTCCTCATACCTGGTCATGGTGCAGGGTCGCGCGGCTGGGCTCAGTCTCTCATACCTGTCATGGTGCTGGGTCAGCGCAGGCTGGGCTCAGTCCTCATACCTGGTCATGATGCTGGGTCAGCGCAGGCTGGGCTCAGTCTCTCATATACCTGGTCAGGGTGCTGGGTCGGGCAGGCTGGGCTCAGTCTCTCATACCTGGTCATGGTGCTGTGTCGGCGCAGGCTGGTCTCGTCTCTCATACCTGGTCATGGTGCTGGGTCGGCGCGCTGGGGCTCAGTCTCTCATACCTGGTCATGTGGTGCTGGGTCAGCGCAGCTGGGCTCAGTCTCTCATAACCTGGTCATGGTGCTGGGTCAGCGCAGGCTGGCTCAGTCTCTCATACCTGGTCAGGGTGCTGGGGTGGCGGCGGCTGGGCTCAGTCTCTCATCCTGTCATGGTGCTGTGTCGGCGCAGGCTGGGCTCAGTCTCTCATACCTGGTCATGGTGCTGTGTCGGCGCAGGCTGGGCTCAGTCCTCATACCTTGCAGGTGCTGGGTCGGCGCAGGCTGGGCTCAGTCTCTCATACCTGGTCATGGTGCTGGGTCGGCGCAGGCTGGGCTCAGTCTCTCATACCTGGTCATGGTGCTGGGTCGGCGCAGGCTGGGTATGGATATGCAGGTAGAATAAGGATGGGTGCCAGGAACTTTTATAGTGCAAACAAGAGCTTTATTCACAGCTGTTTATAAGACTCGCCATACAAGGACAGACTTCACATAGACAATAAGTTTTTGTGTGACGGTCTGTGCATGTACAATGCACTGGCACCTTTTTGTTTGAGTGCCTCTTACTTTCTCTTCCTGGTCATCTTCCCCGGCAAATTTTCCTTGTGGTGACGCATTGCCACGACAATGTGACGCCGCAATGTCACACGGCTCCGCACTGCCATGACAACGTGCTATCCCATGATGCCGCGAGATACTGACAATGCCGCGTAGCTGGAGGAGACGAGGAGCTGGAGAAAATAAGATGTCCCGCGCTTTTTTTTTTAACAACAAAAGCACTGTGTATATACATAACAATATATATATATAAAAAACGAAAAAATGATGAGCGCGCACTCCTAGTGCGCATAGAGGATTTTATTTGTTGTCCATTTTTAATTAAAATTGTAATACTCCATACGCACTAGGAGTGCGCGGTCGTCATTTTTTTGTTTTTCTATGTATTTTGGGATAGTTTATCCCTTGAGAAGCTGCCTCTTTCCCCAGCTTATACCTCATCATTAACCCTTTGAGGATTGTGCTTCGGTCAACCTCATTTTTCACAGTGTATCAACACATGACCTTATTTGCTTGTATAATATTTAAGTTCATTATACCATTATATATTCTGAGCGCTGGTTGTTTCTTCAGTGTGTGTGTGTGTGTGTATATACATATATAATATATATATATATATATATTATATATATAATCATATAGTCATATATATAATATATATATTATATATATAAAAACACAGAAAAAACAGGCGCACTCATAGCGTAAAAGGTTATAACAATTATATTTATGGAGTCAAGGATTTAAAAATGCACACTCAACAACATAGCTTAAAAAAAGCATTTTGAGTAAAACTCAGCCATTATATACCGAGGAAGTCTATTCATGAGACGAAACGCGTAGGGTGGAGGCTTTTTTTAGATAACATGCTCTGATATCGGATAATACGGACTGTCCATCCTTGCGTGTCAAATCCATGCTATACAGCAGAGACTGTGAGACTGGTTGCAGCCGTCCCCTCAGCTGATTCATGTACACAGCTCCTCTTGACATTACCCTATGGGGCGTGGAGGCCACGCTGAGCTTTAGAAGCTGATCCGGACACACTTGCCTGTGCTGTATAGGATTGTTATCCTGAATATCTGCTACATTGTAGATAGCTGCCTACTTTGTGCTGTACACGCGAATGCAAACGTAACTTCACCATTTGGAATCTCTTTTTCCGCAGTTCTTGGCCCATCATTTTCTTAACGAATCTTTCAATTGCATAGTCCCTTATAGCCAGATTTTTGGCATTTATTACCCTCTTCTGTATTGCGGCCTGTAGTCTATATCATATATATATTTACATGCACACATGTATATATAGTGGTTTCCAAAAAAATTTGGTTAAGGAACGCTAAGGGAAATTCTGCGGAACCCCAACCCTCTCTAATAGCGGTCTGAGATCAGATGCATTGTAAGGAACCCCAACCCTCTCTAATAGCGCGTCTGAGATCAGATGCATTGTAAGGAACCCCAACCCTCTCAATAGCGCGTCTGAGATCAGATGCATTGTAAGGACCCCAACCCTCTCTAATGCACGTCTGAGAACAGATGCCATTGTAAGGAACCACCGACCCTCTCTAATAGCGCGTCTGAGATCAGATGCATTGTAAGGAACCCCAACCCTCTCTAATAGCGCGTCTGAGATCAGATGCATTATAGGGATCCCTAACCCTCTCTAATAGCGCGTCTCAGATCAGATGCATTGTAAGGAACCCCAACCTCTCTAATAGCGCGTCTGAGATCAGATGCATTATAGGGATCCCTAACCCTCTCTAATAGCGTGTCCGAGATCAGATGCATTGTAAGGCTGCGCTTATAGTGACGGCGCGACGCCGCGCTAAAACAAATACATTGATCCATCGCATGCGCTTATAAGTAAATCAAATGACTAAAATTTGCAGGAACCTTTTAGGGATGCCCAGGGAACCCTGGTTGAAAATCAATGATGAACACACTATAATAACTTAACAATACTTTATTTCATATAGCGCATTTCTTCCAGCGGGACTCAACGCGCTTCACCATTACAGTACAGCGGTACGCAGCAACAGGAATGTTACAGACACTGTCCCTGCCCCCGTGGAGTTTACAATCTATGATTTGGGGGCCTGAGGCACAGGAGATAAAGTGACTTGCCCACTGCTACTCCCCACTTGGGCGGCATTTGCGGACGTAGGTGGTGTGCCGGACCGTGGTACCGTGAGTGATTGCCCATTCTGGATTGAGTCCTTGGACCCAGGGAGTAGCAGGGGACGGCCGCCATGTGGTTCCTCCTACTGAACAGGGATTGTTGGATTTTCGCCACTATATGACCCAGGGTGGTCCCTATGCCCAGAACTGCCTATGTTGTAAATGCTACTAATTTTTTAATAACAATTTCTGTTTATAAAGCAAATTGTGATAAACTTATCAAAATGTGGCGCTCAGTGATTATATGGTTTAAATCAACATCAAATAAACCACAGTGTTAAAATAGATAAGAAAATAAACAGTGATACTTATACAACCACGTGATTCAATGCTGCTGTGACGATGCAGGACTGCTTTTCAATCCTCGTAGGCAAGTGAAGGGTGAAAATCATCAAAGAGCGCAAATCATGTGGAAAATAAAGAAAGACAACAAACTTATGGTGCAGTATTGTGTGAAATTGTTGTGATAAATGGCTGTGGTTAGGTGCTAGAATACTCACAAAACGTGAGAAGTACCAGGCATATAAAGGTATCTTTAACCCATGGGATGAGGCCAATTAGTTGGATAGGAACCGCACTGCTAATCAGGTATACTGTAAGCGCTCTGGTACACTTGCGTCCCCTTAGAAATAAAATGAACCGGACATAGTGCAGACTGTACATAGAATATTTATAAAAACAAGCAAAATCCAATCAACTACATGGTGATGGAAAGAAACAAGCGTGTAGATCACAAAGTGGATCTCTGCAAGTTATTAAAGCAACCTGCACTATTATTGTGTCCTCTTTCCATGTCTGGGAAATCTCCTCCTGGGATCTGCTATCTGAGTGGTTACTCAAAAACGACAAGGCTCGACTGCTCGTATAAAATGTGAGTAGGGATTAACATCAGTATACCGGAGGAAGAATTCATATTTGCCACACTCCGTTGCACTATTGTGTGTGTTTGTCTCCTGGATGTGAGTGTGCACCCGATTACCTGCCCACTGTTCTATGGATTGGATTGAATCCGTCTCAGGCGATGCACCCTTTACAGGACAGTATTTATACCTCTTGCGTTTCTTGTATATATCTTTTTAACAGTATTGCGCTTGACTTTGTTCACATATGGTCTGCAGCTTTAAACACACACAGTGACCATTTCATAAGGTATTTCTGGGCTGAAATGACCAATATTTGCTATTCACAAATGCCCGTGTAGCATACACAAGGTTACTGGCCCGCGGATACAAAATGACCAAGGGGTTAAGTGCTGGCTCCGGCGGGCCCAAATCAGGAGATCACGTCGCAACTTTGTGTGCGTGACCCGAGCCCATGTTTGTATTGTTTGTGTGTGTCAAGAACCGTCAGGAGAAAAATACTACAACTATCTCGGAATGTGGGTACCCAGGTAATAAAAGAGTATTTTTTGGAAGGCGGGGCGGCGTGCTTAGGCCGCGTCCAGGGTGATTGCGCCGGCGCTCTTCGAGCACCGTGACATCAGGTGCGCCCGTTGCTCGGGCGATTCCTGGCCTGCTGAGTTGCGCGATGGGGGGCGTGTTGGGGGCCTGCCGGGGGTGGGGGGGGAGTGCCGTGACGTCACGGGAGCGGTTCGCCCTCATTGTCTGAACCACGCACGTGACCCTGAGCACGCGCAGCAAAGACAAAAATTGTGTCTTGCAAGCATCGCTCTAGACTATGGCCTCGCTCCCTCAGTCAGCCGCCCGCACTGCATGCAGGCAGGGCTGAGAGGCACAGACCGCTATCTGCGGTCGTAGGGAGCGGAGTGGCGGCCGTGGTTTGACGGAGGAGGGCGTGGGTTGAGGGGAGGGCGTGGTTTGAGCGGAGGGACCGCTACTCCCCCCTCCTCCACGGGCTCGGTCTCCCGGCGCTGCAGAGGAGGGATGCTGCGGGCCTGCTGGAAGGTAAGCAGCTCCCGCTCCCTCCCCCTTCCCCCACAATGCCCTCACGTTGATACACACCACACACACCACCCCTACCTTGTGGAGAAGCTTCCTGACAGCTCCCGCTCCCCGCCCCGCGGCTGATAGGCTCATCAGCGCACCACGTGAGCGTCACCGCTCGGGATCACAATTTTCTTGCATCCCTGGCGGCTGAAGCGTCACACAGCGCGTTGTGAGCCGTGCAGCGAAGGGGGACTGGGACGGCTCAAGAAGGATTCCCCTGCTGGTGAGCCACGCGCGGAGCACGGACAAGCGTCCAGCACGCAGCTGTGACTGGTACTACGCATGTAAGCACTTCAAGCTGTTGATCGTGCACGCTGACCCGTTCAGCGAGTCCCCTCTGCGCGCAATCCCCTGGATGAGGCGATAGCCCAGTGGCACTGCAGCTTTAAGTCCTATTGAACTTGGTTTTAGCCCCAGGTCACAGGGTGGATCTGGAAAGCTTTATCAGTAGGACAGCCAGACTCAGTTTAGGAATTTTTGGGTTTTGTAGGAGCTGAAATACCTGTGAGTGTATTTGCTGTCTTCCGGCGAGCTCCCACAACCTGCTATCCCTTATTGTCACTCATGCTGTGCTTGACTATTTTACTGAGGGAGAGCTACAACTGCATTTCACGTGGATTTTATTTATAGCACAGAGGAAAAAAAAGAGGAGAAACACACCAAGTTTAAAGGGCAGCCAAGCAGCCTAAAAATATATATGTAAATCTTGTTAATATATTTGATTATCGTTTATGAAACTAATTATCTAGCTGCAGATTTTCGTTTTCCCGTGATCGATACAACAAAATGCTGCTCCGGGGTTCTTCACTAATGGCTGCCTTTTAGTTTCGAATCAATCCTTCTGCCAGAGTAACTCAGCAGTACAATGTATTTTATATTACTAGGTACACATTATCTATTGTCACCGTTTGCAGCTCAAACTGCTGGAATATTGGCAACAAATATCACAAAACAGGAAGTGTTACAAAGCTCTTGACATGCTGGGAGGGGGGCTAAACCCTGCTATAGAAATCAAAGGCTGCTCGTATGTTACAAATCTAAAAAAAAAATGGTATTAATAGTTGAATTTAAGATAAAAGCAGGTCGTAAGTATCTAATACACAGAAGTGATTTATATTTAAAAAACACACAGAATATTTCTTCTTCGATTGCTTCTTAAGGTGACAGCTGGGAGAAAAGTGAGACCCATTCATTTAAATGGATCAGCTCTCTCCTCCAAATTCTTACAGAGGGAGACATTTCAGCAGCATGTTTTATCAGGGCCTCGGTGTTTTTGTGTAATGTGCCTAGAAAGCTGATAGCAGGTACAGCTAACCGCCGCTCTGTTTCCACAATAAGCGGTTCAAAGCGGCTTTAATGACAGCTGTATTTAGAACAGCATTGTGTCTTCTCTGGAAATAATAAGTGATGCAATCCGGTTTAAAAGCCGTTTACGAAATCCGTAATTTTTTTTCCCCCCTATGAAAGCGGGTGGGTGGAAGTGATGAGGTGAAAACATCAGCTATGGAAATTATTCCAGATCATACGAGAGGAGAAAATAAAACACGGCGTGTGGAGGACGCTGGCATTATGCTATCAAAGCCACAAATACTGGGAGTTCAATAAGTTAAAATACAATGGCTCTTTTTTTCCCCCATTGACTTAGTGTAATGCATGAGAAATAGATCCGTTCTTAATGTGTATGAACCCCTTATATATACCCAGGGGAGGCCAATTCCGTCCTCAAGGGCCACCAACAAGGTCAGTTTTCAGGATATCGCTGCTTTCAGCACAGGTGGCTCAATCAGTGGCTCAGTTGAAGACTGAGGCCACCTGTGCTGAGCAGGGTATCCTGAAAACCTGACCGTTGGTGGCCCTTGAGAACTGGAGTTAGCCACCCCTGATATACACACATATCTGAAGATAATAATGTTACTGCATGTTCCTGTCTAAAGTGCCTTACAAACAAAATGCCTTTTAAAAAAATAAATCCTGTCCAAATCACATCTCAAATGTAAGCCTCTACCCCTGTTCAAAATGGCTGGTTATAGACTTCAGAGCTGGCCTATGAAGATGTATTCAGCACTATCCATTGTATTTATTCACCACATTTCATTTGCAAAGTGTTTCTAGTCAGTGCATGTAACATCTCATTTACAGCGTGTGGGCACAGCAGAAAACGCATTGGTAACAAAAGAGAACAGAATCGGAGATAGAATAAAAAATAGGGAATCTGATTCTTATAGACAAGAGGAGCCCAAAATACATACATAAATTTACTCGCGCGCATAACAGGGCACGAGCTCTCGGAACTCCCATAAATATCGAACTGGTGCAGCTTGAAATATGTCCCAATTTTGGTGGCGCATGGAGGATCAATTATTTTTCTTTTATTCTTTTTGTCATAACCCAGAATTAAACCCAATCACTGAAAAGATCCTGCCATTCAATGAGTGACTTATTCATAATAGGCCCCTTGTTCCTTTGCTGCTGGGCAAGTGTTTGCAGGCAACTCTGATGAGCAAAGGGGTTGAAGCTAGAAGTCCCGAACTAGGTTAAAAACGGGCCCTTTTTGGAGTCGCCAAAAGTCGCGGCGAGTAGCAGATTTCGGCGGCGGTTCTCCAAAAATTAAATCATTGCACATTCAATCTCCTTTAACAGGCTAATTTGCGAAAAATGCATGAAAATCGCTAGTTTCGTTTAATGCTGAGAGGATAATAAGGCACACACACCCGTTTGCTCACTGTCTGGTGATGGTGATGATGAAGAGCTTATTCATTTAATAACATTATTAGCCCTTTGAGGCTTAGAGAAAAATATAAAGGGAATCAAATTTGGGGGGGGGGGGGGGGGAGGAGAGAAACACAACAATTTTCACAAATGCTTTTCGGACATTTCTGCTGCTATATACTTTTCCTCTGATTACAGAAAAAGACAGCCTTTATTTACTGTCCGGAAACAATTTAAGTATGCAGGATTTTCCTGGGGTGTGCGAAAATAAAAGCATTGAATCACAGTGGCTAGCATAAAGTATGTTCGGAATGTCCGTTAAACTGACAGTGTTTTTTCTTACACCGTAGATTGCCCTATAAATGATATAAGGTCACGGAAAGAACAGTTAACCCCGGAGTGTCTTCTGGCAGAGCCACAAAACCTGCTTCCTTCATGCCACGTCACGTCATACAGTGGTTAAGCTGCAGAGAGGATTCTGGGTAGTATGTTGAGCACACTGCATACCTCTTTGATTTAATAAAGGTATCACAGCTAGAACACATGATTAAAATAATTAGCTAGTGAGTAGATGGAGGTGGCCGACTGCCCTCAAGGGCCACCAACAGGTGGGTTTTAAGGCTATCCATGCTTCAGCACAGGTGGCTCAGATATCCTTAAACTCACCTAGTTGGTGGCCCTGAGGACGGAGTTGGCCACCCCTGTCCTGCTCATAGCTTGGGCTATTATATTGCTGAGTTTATATCTGCATTGAAACTCCATTGCCTTCAAGTACTCTAGGTGCACGTTTTAAGCGGAACCCTCTCTAATAGCGCGTCTGAGATCAGATGCATTGTAAGGAACCACGACCCTCTCTAATAGCGCGTCTGAGATCAGATGCATTGTAAGGAACTTGTTTTTTCTGTGTTTTTATATTATATATATATTATATATAGATATATATATATATAGATATATATTATATATAATATATTATATATATAACACACACACACACACACACTGAAGAAACAACCAGCGCTCAGAATATATATGGTATAATGAACTTAAATATTATACAAGCAAATAAGGTCATGTGTTGATACACTGTGAAAAATGAGGTTGACCGAAGCAAATCCTCAAAGGGTAATGATGAGGTATAAGCTGGGGAAAGAGGCAGCAGCTTCTCAGGGATAAACTATCCCAAATACATAGAAAAACAAAAAAAAGACGACCCGCGCACTCCTAGGGCGTATGGAGTATTACAATTTTAATTAAAAATGGACAACAAATAAAATCCTCTATGCGCACTAGGAGTGCGCGCTCATCATTTTTCGTTTTTTATATATATATATTGTTATGTATATACACAGTGCTTTGTTGTTAAAAAAAAAAGCGCGGGACATCTTATTTTCTCCAGCTCCTCGTCTCCTCCGACTACGCGGCATTGTCAGTATCTCGCGCATCATGGGTAGCACGTTGTCATGGCAGTGCGGAGCCGGTGTGACATTGCGGGGTCACATTGTCGTGGCAATGCGTCACCAAAGGAAAATTTGCCGGGGAGATGACCAGGAAGAGAATAAGTAAGAGGCACTCAAACAAAAAGGTGCCGCAGTGATTGTACATGACAGACCGTCACACACAAAAACTTATTGTCTATGTGAAGTCTGTCCTTGTATGGCGAGTCTTATTAACAGCTGTGAATAAAGCTCTTGTTTGCACTATAAAAGTTCTGGCACCCATCCTTATTCTACCTGCATACATACCCAGCCTGCGCCGACCAGCACACCATGACCAGGTATGAGAGAAGAGCCAGCCTGGCCGACCCAGCACCATGACCAGGTATGAGAGACTGAGCCCAGCTGCGCCGAACCAGCCACCCTGACCTGGTATGGAGACTGAGCCCAGCCTCGCCGACCCAGCACCATGCAGGTATGAGGACTGAGCCCAGCCTGCGCCGACACAGCACCATGACCAGGTATGAGAGGACTGAGCCCAGCCTGCGCCGACACAGCACCATGACAGGATGAGAGACTGAGCCCAGCCTGCACGACCACCAGCACCTGACCAGGTATGAGAGACTGAGCCCAGCCTGCGCTGACCCAGCACCATGACCAGGTTATGAGAGACTGAGCCCAGCTGCGCTGACCCAGCACAATGACCAGTATGAGAGACTGAGCCCAGCGCGCCGACCCAGCACCATGACCAGGTATGAGAGACGAGCCAGCCTGCGCCGACACAGCACCATGACCAGGTATGAGAGACTGAGCCCAGCCTGCACCGACCCAGCACCCTGACCAGGTATGAGAGACTGAGCCCAGCCTGCGCTGACCCAGCACCATGACCAGGTATGAGAGACTGAGCCCAGCCTGCGCTGACCCAGCACCATGACCAGGTATGAGAGACTGAGCCCAGCCTGCGCTGACCCTGCACCATGACCAGGTATGAGAGACTGAGCCCAGCCTGCGCCGACCCAGCACCATGACCAGGTATGAGAGACTGAGCCCAGCCTGCGCCGACCCAGCACCATGACCAGGTATGAGAGACTGAGCCCAGCCTGCGCCGACCCAGCACCATGACCAGGTATGAGAGACTGAGCCCAGCCTGCACTGACCCAACACCATTACCAGGTATGAGAGACTGAACCCAGCCTGCACGGACCCTAGCACCATGACCAGGTATGAGAGACTGAGCCCAGCCTGCACCGACCCAGCACCCTGACCAGGTAGGTATGAGAGACTGAGCCCAGCCTGCACCACAGCACCATGACCAGGTAGAGAGATGAGCCCAGCCTGCGCCGACCCAGCACCATGACCAGGTATGAGAGCCTGAGCCCAGCCTGCACTGACCCAGCACCATGACCAGGTATGAGAGACTGAACCCAGCCTGCACGGACCAGCACCATGACCAGGTATGAGAGACTGAGCCCAGCTGCACCGACCCAGACCCTGAACAGGTATGAGAGACTGAGCCCGCCTGCACCAACCCAGCACCATGACCAGGTATGAGAGACTGAGCCCAGCCTGGCACCAACCCAGCACCATGACCGGTTATGAGAGACTGAGCACTGCATGCACCGACCCAGCACCCTGACCAGGTATGAGAGACTAAGCCCAGTCCTGCACCCTGACCAGGTGAGAGGACTGAGCCCAGCATGCACCCTGACCAGGTATGAGAGACTGAGCCCAGCCTGCACCGGACACCCAGCACCCTGACCTGGTATGAGAGGACTGAGCACTGCCTGCACCTGACAAGGTATGAAGAGACTGAGCCCAGCCTGACCACCGACCAGCACCATGACCAGGTATGAGAGACTGAGCCCAGCCTGCGCCGACCCAGCACCCTGACCTGGTATGGGAGACTGAGCCAGCTGCGCCGACCCAGCACCATTGACCAGGTATGAGAGACGAGCCCAGCAGCGCGACACAGCACCATGACCAGGTATGAGAGACTGAGCCCAGCCTGCGCCGACACAGCACCCTGACCAGGGATGAGAGATGAGCAAGCCTGCCACAGACCCAGCACCCTGACCAGGTATGAGAGACTGAGCCCAGCCTGCGCGACCCAGCACCATGAACAGGTATGAGAGACTGAGCCCAGCCTGCGCTGACCCGCACACAGGACCAGGTATGAGAGACTGAGCCCCGCCTGCGCCGACCCGCGCACCTGACCAGGTATGAGAGACTGAGCCCCGCCTGCGCCGACACAGCACATGGACCAGGTATGAGAGACTGAGCCCAGCCCGCACCGACCCAGCCCATGACCAGGTATGAGAGACTGAGCCCAGCCTGCGCAGACCCAGCACCATGACCAGAGTGATGAGAGAATGAGCCCAGCCTGCGCTGACCCAGCACAATGACCAGGATGAGAGACTGAGCCCAGCCTGACGCGACCTGCACCATGGACCAGGTATTGGAGACTGAGCCCAGCCTGCGCCGACCACAGCACACATGACCAGGTATGAGAGATGAGCCCAGCCTGCCGCCGACCCAGCCACCATGACCAGGTATGGAGAGACTGAGCCCAGCTGCGCCGACCAGCACCATGACCAGGTATGAGAGAATGAGGCCAGCCTGCACTGGACCCAACACCATTACCAGGTATAGAGAGATGAACCCAGCCTGCACGGACCTAGCACCATGACCAGGTATGAGAGTATGAGGCCCAGCCTGCACCGACCAAGCACCATGACCAGGTATGAGAGACTGAGCCCAGCCGCACCAACCCAGCACCATACAGGTTGAGAGACTGAGCCCAGCCTGCGCCGACCCAGCACCAGTGACCAGGTATGAGAGCCTGAGCCAGCCTGCCTGCCCAGCACCATGACCAGTATGAGGAGACTGAACCCAGCCTGCACGGACCCAGCACCATGACCAGTATGAGAGACTGAGCCCAGCCTGCACCGACCCAGCACCATGACCAGGTATGAGAGACTGAGCCCAGCCTGACACCAACCCAGCACATGGACCAGGTATGAGAGACTGAGCCAGCCTGCACCCAACCCAGCACCATGACCAGGATATGAGAGACTGAGCACTGCCTGCACCGACCCAGCACCTGACCAGTATGGAGAATAAGCCCAGCTGCACCGACCAGGTATGAGAGACGAGCCAAGCCTGCATGCACCCTGACCAGGTATGAGAGACTGAGCCCAGCCTGCACCGACCACCAAGCACCCATGCCTGGTATGAGAGACTGAGCACGCCTGCACCCTGACAGTATGAGGACTGAGCCCAGCCTGCACCACCAGGCACCATGACGGTATGAGAGGACTGAGCCCCGCCTGCTCCTGAATACGGACCCAGCACCATGACCAGGTTATGAGAGGAGGGGAGACGAGCCCAGCCTGCACCAACCCAGCACCTGAGCCAGATCTGAGAGACTGGGGGGGGGAACGGGGGCGATGCCATGTACATATCCAACTCGATGTAAAACTCCCTTTAGAGCCAGGAAAAGAGGGTTAAACATACATAAATCTACACATATATATATCATTTTCTATACATAATTTAGTCTGTTTTCCTGGAACAGGATTTTACATTTCTCTGTCTCCTTGCAGCTCATATGATGATTCATGTTCTCCCTAGTTCAGCTGCCTGCTATTTTCCCTGTCCAGCAGCTAGTGCATGTGAAAAGGCCAACTTATTGTTTACATGTTGTTTACAGAGCCCTAGTCAGTGTTGGTTGCCTGCAACTCCCTATTTTCTCCTAAGCTGAGAGAGGGCTATTCCACCCCCCTGTCCTGCCTGACAGTTAGTAAAGTCTCACTCATTTAGTGTGACCCTTGCCCCTACTCTTTCATCCTGGACTCTGAGTGGTACCTGCCTGCTATTTGCCCCAGCAAGGCCTTCTGTTTTTACACTGCCTTACCTTGTACACTGCACTTCAGAGAGAGAGCCACTCTCTCACCTACACTACATCTACAAGCACTATCTCCCTGTGATTTTCCCTCAATAAACTAAGAAAGACTAAAGGACTTGTTGTGCTTGGAAGAGGAAGGCATGAGTTAAGCTAACTGAATACTTCATACATCATTCGTTACCCTGGTTCCAGGATACTGTTTAAAAAATTCAAAGCCGAGAACTAAATTGTGTGTGTATGTATGTATGTATGTATGTATGTATGTATGTATGTATGTATGTATGTATGTGTGTGTGTGTATAACCCTCCCTGCCGGCTTCTAGGGAGATTACATGGGTGTTCCCTGGTGTTTAGCCGACTCAGTATGGGTTTACCCTGACTCAGAGCGTGGATTCAGGAGCATGGGCGATGAGGCAGCAAGGATGGGAAATAATGAGCGCCAGGAAAGTTTGAGTACAAACAGTCTTTTATTCGTGTCCCCAGCACGCACACGCGCACAGGGTGTGTACTGTTTCTGTAACAGAGTACATGAATACGGGGCTTCCATTAGTGCTCACTCTTACATCAAATGGAGGTGCGTCCCTTAGTTGCTTTAACTGTGTTGGGACCCGGCCCCTTTGTTGCTTCGGGATTCTGGGTATTGTTATTCCCGGTTTACAACTGGGCCCATACGGGAGAATCCTGGTTGGTCCGTTAAAAGTGATCACAGTACCTTTGGCCTGTTTGGGCCACTGCTACTTCCATACAGACTGAGGATTATTAATGCGGATCCGCGGGGTTAGAGACGATCTTCCCAACCACACACCCAAGGAGCCCTTTTCCTAGGCCCTCTGTGACTGACGCTTTCCTATCTTGTAGATATGTTGGACTCAATTCGGTTTCTGGGGTCCTAACTAGGCTTTGGTCCCGCTGCGGCCGCGGGCCCACCAGCGTTGCCCCCGTTTCTAGATGACCCGCTGGCTCCCTTCGCGTGGTGGACTGCGTGCTGTGACGGGTCAGCCAGCCGGAGCTACAAGGAGCTTGTGATTTTTGGCCAGTGTCGCGTCACATGACATCCCAGCAGCCATCCGATTTTCCCCTTCAGTCCGATCCCGTTCCGATTCCCCCTCTGCTCCATTTCCCCCTTCAGCTCCGATCCCCCCTTCCGATTCCCCCCCACTGCTCCGATTTCCCTCCTCTGCCCGATCCCGTTCCGATTTCCCCCTTGCTCCGATTCAACCCCCCCCCCGGTGTATTTGCCTGTGTGTGTGTGTGAGTGCCTGTGTGTGTGTGAGTGGAGGGGAGCAGGGAAGGAGCTGCGGGTGGCGTCCTGGTTTTTTTGTTAACTTTTGGCCGGCTGGGAGAGGGAGGGGGGGTGATGTGCGAGAGGCAGAAAATTTGTATCTCCCGCCCTACAGACCGCAAATAGCAGTCATTGCCTGTCAGGTGCCGCCTGTCTGCAGTGGGGCGCGCTGACTGAGGGAGCGGGCCTTAGCCCCTTAGAGGGGCACTCTCTATCTACGACATAATACATCAGGGGGCCTGGTTGTCCTATTAATTATTATTGTCTTGAATGTTTTTCCACTTTTGAATAATCTGTCTCACTGGTAGAATGATGTGATTTAAGATTGTTTGAAAATGGCCTTATAACCCTTCCCTGATTGATGGGCAGCAACAATTGCCTTCTCTAAGATCATTTGCTGATGTCTTTCTCCTTGGCAATGTGTGTTACACCACACTGAAGCTCCAGACCATCAAACTGCTAAAACCTTACAGCTTTATAAGGTGGTCACACAATGCTGATGATTCAATAATCAAGGGCATTTGATATAGAAGCACCTGCCCTGCTTTAGCATCTTAATTCCTATGGAAGGCCTGTAAGGTTTACTTAGGTTTTTATCACATACTCTCTCCCTTTTTGGCTGTTATTTTTGTAAATAAATCATGACACTGTAATATTCTGTGGTGGTGTATTTACCTAATTTTTAGACACTGTTTAGAACAGACTGATTTTTATTATGCCTGAGATATAAAAAAACCATAGAATTCAAAGAGAGTGTACTTTCTTTTTTCACATGGACTGTATAATCTATACACACACACAAAGACCAAACCAAACAAAAACAAACGGTAAGCTCTATTTCTCTGGCACAAAAATTGGTGACAAGAAATCAGTATAACGTCGGTGACTTTTGCGCTATTATGGACTGCGCTCACGCTTAATGAGAAGGGGAAAAAAAAGGGGGGGGAACGTGAATATTTTGTAAGTTGCCAAATTATGAGAAGTGTCGCTTCATTACCTTCATTTGGGGAAACTGCATCAATTTTGGCGTTGCTGTGCTTCTCGATCTATAGCTATTGGAACTAGGCAAGGGGGGGTTTGTTTCCCTCAATTAATCAATCAATTACTCTCCTAACCAGTGCATTATTTGCTGTATCCCGCTTAACAAACCAACACACAAAATCATATGCTTACAGTAAACAAATGGTAAAAGCTTGAATTCATTCATTTTTTAAACGGCTTGAGGGTGACTGGCGTGACAGGTGTTTTGACGCGGCCTTCCTGTTTGCCTGTCTCTTGTCTCTGCTCGGAGGAATAATTGCACGGCATAGCTAGAACCGGAAAAGAAGAGAGTACACTCCCTTCTTTAAACAATTGCCTGCGATATTCCATTTGTAATAGGAGTTGGGGTAGAAAACGTAAATTGTGTGTGTGTTAAACATGAGCCAGTCATACATAAAGATAAGCAGGTCGAGTGACTGGGTATGTAACAATCGCAGAAGCCATGCAAAAAATCTGGGATATTCCTCCCGAGATGATTTTTGATTCATGCAGAATAATATAAAAAGTTCACTAATTTATTAATTGAATTTTCCTATGCATTCTTGGGACACTTCCTATGGTGCCAAATTCACAGATATGTTCCTGCAGTCTATTAAATTAAGTTCGAGATAGAACTTTTTCATGTATATAATATATCAAGTGATTTATAGCATATTTCCTAATACTAGAGATGTGATAATATCATATGTCTCCAGAACTTTAAAAAAATAAACTTCTCTTCAACTCTCTCACACTTCTGTTCTTCTTTCCATCTTACATTATATTATAATCTATATAAATAAAAATAAATGTTGTAAGAATTTAAAGCCACCTTTCGGGTCAAGCCGGTTTCAGGTTTAATATCTGAGTGATTGCATGCAGAGGCGTGCAAGGTGCCGGGCCCGAAATGCATCACATGACTAATAGTTGCACTAACCCGGAACCCGTCATTGGCCAGAGAGGCTATGCTGAGAAACAAAAATCTTGAATACATTTTTATTCATATAGACGCTTTTTCTCCACCAGTGAGGCTAGACATTCCTGCACAAATATAAGTGCACGCTTTTAACACTAATTTTAGCAGACGACAGTCCCCTGCCCCGTAGAAGCTTACAATCTAAGGATGTTTGCTGCCTGCGGACAGGGGATAAGTGATCCGCTCAGGGTCACTGGCGGCCAAACACGGGGATTTGAAAAACCATGCCCTCTGTGCTGCTGTTTTTCAGAGTCACGACTTTACTCATGAGCCGCTCCTTTCAGTGCCACTTACAAATACCTCACCGACTCGTCTTCCAGATATTTAAAAACAGAAATAGAAAATTAAAAGGCTCAATCTCATTCCTATTAAATATATGTGAAGAAATGGCAACAAAAGTGACCTAAAAAGTGTACCCATCACACTATCTGCATTCGCAGCATACGAGGGAGAATTCACTGCGAGAAAGCAAAGAAGGGCTTCAACATCTTAGCAGCCAAATTGCTAGTAAGCGTGGGCACCACAAAATCCAGAAAAAAGATGATATCGTAAATAAAAACCAAAACGGAAAAAAGCGCCTTCCTTGAAACATTCCATTCCACAACGGTTTTATTTTGGAATCGTGCCAGAGTTAAATTTTTTTTTTTCCCCAAAAATTTAGATACAGAGCGAAAACCATTACAGGCATACCCGGTTAAAGGACACTCACTATTGAGTACACTCGCGAGAAAGGATACAATATCGCCCAATAGGCAAACGGCAGCTCGCGCATGCAGATCGCCTGTCAAGCACGTCCCTGAACAGCAATGACCGGCGTCCTACCTGTACCGAAGCTGTGAAGCCAAGCGGGAGAATCTACAAGCCTGTTAGCAAATGCTCTATTTACATCAGTTAAGCACTATCTGACGATGCCGACAAGTACATGCAAATCGATTAATGGAGGGAAAAGGTGTGCTTCACATTTAAGTACATTTTCGCTTTGCATACATGCTCGGCTCGATCCATGCGTACGTTAATGGTGGTATGCCTGTAATCAATAGTTATTACAAACGACAACACAGCTCAGAACCCATAAACACACCACATTGTGTCCAAAAGGAAGCACTACTGGAGTTTGTGGCATCATTATTACAACACAAAAAGACAAAAAAAGCCGCTGCTTAAATAATGACAATAATATCGTTAATACTTATAGTGTTTTTCTGTTCATAAGTGAGGACATTTTGTTAAAATTTTGGCCAAAGCATTTTAAGCTGCAAACCACACCAAGGTATCACCCTCTTCTGCAGGTCTCCTAACAACTACGGGCAGAGAAGCTCTCCTAAACTCATATCTTGGTCAGTCCATAAGATTGTAAGCTCTTCGGGCAGGGACTCTTTTCCTAAATGTCCACTTTGATGTCTGAAGCGTTTCTTTTTCTCCATTATGTGTTATATTGTATTTGTTATTTATATGATGTCAGGTTTAGTACTGATCGTTGAACGCACTATGTACATAATGGCGATATATAATAAAGACTACCACATACATAATTACATACATACATACCATACAGACATACATTACACTAAACATACATACAACATAAAGATCATATTGAGATTTGTAGCACTGAGGCTTTTTGTCTTTAGCTAGTTCATATACTCCAACAACCTACAATTAAAATCAGGTGTTGAATGCTAAAATGATAGGAAAGAATTATTAAACACAAGAACCACTATTCCCTTTAAGTTTCTAGGGAAAGACTTTTCTCCCAGTCCACATCAAGAAAAAAAGATAGAAGAAAGAAAGTCAAAATAAACCTCAACATGTCAATTGTTCAAATTTGGGAAACTAGTTTCAATGGGTTTATCCTCGTTATGTTCCAATCATTGGGAAACATCCCTTTTTGATGTGTTCCCTTATATTTTTCATTACACGCTTGTTCTTTTATATAGGGGCTGTGCGCTGGCTTAGTCCTTTATTTAGTATGCCGTGGACTTTCCCTTCGTGTCAGTGCCGGAAGATCCAGCTCCATTCAGTTTAATGGAGCCTTTGTTTTTTTCGTTTCCGTTACTGGATACACCCTGCAACCGACCTAACAGTACCTCCAATTGATCGAGTGAGACGCAAGGTGATAGGGAATTTGGGGCTTTTTGAGGCAGACCTGTTAAAGGGTGCTTTCCTCTTAGGCTGCGATTATAGTGCCGCCGCGACCGAGGCGCATGACATCACGCGTGATGGCGTGCGACAAAACATGCACTCTGGCTGAGGCGATCGGGAGGCGGGGGCCATTTTTTTTTTTTTGGGGCGGTCACGTTTGCGGTTCGCTCTATGTGCTGAACGCTCACGTGCGCGGCCTCGGCGCCTCACCCCCCCCAAAACGAATCCATTGCGATTTTCAACAAACCGCACGCTTGGTCGCGCGCTCTATGGTTGCCTCAAGAGGGTGCCGCCCTTTTTGTTCGTTGGCGCGGGCACTATAATCTGCGGGCCCTTATGTTTCAAAAGAAGATAATAGCTAGATCTGTTGTACTCACCACACTCGCAAAGCCGTCACTATTTTTTGCTAGGGTCTTAAAACTCCCAACAACCAACGGTGGCGCAACTCAGTCATCGCAATTGCACCAACAGTCAGGTTTTAAGGATTCCCAGCGTGCAGCACAGGTGGCACACCGTGGCTCCGTTGTTGACAGAACTACCTTGATGAAGCACGGATATCCTTAAAACCTGAACCTGCAGGTGCCCTTGGAGTACTAGGAATTGAAGACTTAGCACACTGATTGGAGCCACCACTGCATGAAGGGGACTGAATGAGCACCTGTGCTGAACAAGATGTCTTAAAACCTGAAATGCCTTGGAGAGAAAAACAACTATATATGAATTTTTTTTTTTAATTAAATTTTTACCAAACCCGGAAGTTTAAATGGACCGAAAACGCAACATTTTCCGCTCATGTTCATACTACTCACTAGTCCATATATATTTACCCTACCTACTGCTTTTCTTTTACCATTAGGCTTGGCATGGGGGGCACGCCAATGCGCAAATGCTGTCCTTTACGCTGCCCGAGCACGGTCTGTTAGTGAATTTTGAGCCGGTTTTCAGCACTTCTGAGAAAGGACTGGGTTTTTTTGGCGTTGAGGAAAGATAATGGATTTAGACAATAGACGAATAAGCTAGTGGTTTTTTTTTCGGCTGGCTCCGATTATGTTAAGGTTTCTCTCTCGTTTTCCCACAAGGCATTCTTTACAGCCGCGAGCGGCACCCAAACCATCGGATGCGGCATCATGAAGTAAATACCCTTAAATTCGCCGCTGTTACAGAAGAGTCCGGAGACGGGATGCAGAAAATCTCGCAATTCAGTGAAAATTGAATTCGCAAACAAACCAAAAAACAGCTTGCGGACGGGACCTCCCTATTTCATAGCGTTTGGAAAGTAATAGCTGTTTTTCTCACTCCTGTGAAAAGGGCAACTTGCACCGGCTCTCAGAAAAGAATAAAAAAGCCAATTTTCTCTGTGAAGAAGGTGGTTTTTCAATCCTGTCCTTGTATCATTCCAGCATGATGAGACCACTAACAATATAATTGAACTGAAAGGTCCTTTTTTTTTTACAAGGCTGAAGAAAGTGTATTATAGAAGACAACGACAATATTTGTGATAAAAAAAAAAAAAAAAGGATTCGGCAGACATTGACGTTATGGAAAAAGAGGTTAGGAGGAGACGCAGCCCACGTCACATCTGGAAATCATAGGCCCTTTGGCCTGGCTCGGGTAAGTTTTTTTTCACACCCTTCATGATCCATTAAGCTCAGTGTTTTGGATTCCTTGGGAAAGAGTGGTAGAAAAAGTTTATCATTCGGACAATTGCACTTATTAGGCATTCCCTTAAAGCTGCTGTCCAAGCTGTGCCGTTAACCAATAAATCTGACCAAGTGAAAATGTCCCTTTTAACTACGTGCCTCAATCAACCACACAATGTAATAATTAGCTAAGTTACCCGATCGATCCCGTTCTCCTGTGATTGGTCGGCGAAGATTCACCGTCCACTTATGTAGACGGGAAAAAACCACTGCTGCCTGGAGGCTGGTTACAAAAGGAAGTAATAGGGTTGGGACAGGGAATGTGTTGGGGCGACGGGCGAGAAGAGAGGCTGTAACCACAGCAGCTGGGTGGTCATTGGGGGAGGCCTCATCCGTCGGGGCTGGGGGACGGAGAGTTCCAGGCCCAGAGATGATCGATATACTATTTAGATATAGATATACCTAACAGACACACAATAGGTTTAATATATACATTACAACATACACAAGACCTGATGTGAAGATTCATTTACATAGGCGGTTTGGGGGTTGTGTAAGATGGGATAGGTGGGGAGTAGGGGGGTGATTGATAGCAGAAGTGCAGTGATGTAATGGACAGCCAAGCGGCGGTGTGCAGGATTCATGTGGGTGGAATGTACAGGGAGGTGAGAAAAAACGTGAGCGGTCGGAAGAGTGGAGACTTGGTCAATCAGGAGCTGAGGCTGCTGGGATGAAGAGCGGTGGGTAGGGCAGGAGCACCCTCCTGGGGGTGGGGAGGGAGCATATTGAGAGATTGGGGATGAGCATGGCAAGAGAATGGGCGAGGAGTTGCAGAGGTGTGGCTGAGGGGTGTGCAGGGTTGGGAAAGGGGATGGGGGGAGGAGTGAGAGCAGGTGGAGGGGGAGTGTGCGGAGGAAGGTTTTTTTATTTTTTTTTTGCGGAAGTTATGAGTAGGTGAGCATACAGTGGATGGGAGAGAGTGAGGTTACGTGTATAGCGTGGGGAGGAGGGAACCATGCGGAGGGTGGGGGATAGTGAGCGTGCAGGTTTGGAGGGAGTGGAGAGTACCGGGTATGGGGGGGAGTGAGCGGCAGGGGATGCGGGAGTAGAGTAAGGATACGGGGGGATGGGTAGAGTCAAGCGTGCGGAGGATGGAGAGAGGAGTGAGCGTGCAGGTATGGGGAGTGACCATGAGGGGGATGGAGGAGGGAGCATGTGAGAGAAGGGGAAGGGGGTCATGTGTTGCAGGGGTATGGGAGGGAAGTGACGATTTGCGGAGGATGGCGGAGTGGAACTGCTGAGGATAGCAGAGGTCAGTGTTGTGGAGGATTGGGGGGGATGTGAGAGCGCAGGGAATATGGGGGGTGACGTGCAGGGGACTGGAATGGAGGGGGGAGCGGGGAAGAGGGATGCGTGGAGAGGGGACAGAGGGTGAGCAGCACGGGGATAGGGAGCCTAGAGTTGTGCGAGATGGGGGAGGGAGCGAGTGGAGTGGGGTGAGGAGAGCATGCAGAGGGGTGTGAACGTGAAGGGTGTGTTAAAAGGGGTTGTAGTAGGGGCACGGATGGGCGGATTTAGAGCAGCTGGAAATGGTGAGGGGAGCATTGAGGTTACGGAGGGAGCTTACAGGGATGCGGGAAGGAGTGTGCGAGGGGTAGGGTGAAGGCGAGGGTATGGCGGAGAGGAGGTGTGTGAGGGGTAGGGAGGAAGTGTGCAAGAGGTGTGGTAGGGTACACTGCAAGATCGGACGGGGATGGAGTGATGCATGCGGGGGATGGAGAGGGGAGGCATGAGGGGTGTGAGTAGTGGAACGTGCGGAGTTGGGTAGTGGGGTGTTGCATTCGGGGAATGGGGGATAGAAAAGCGTGCAAGAGATGGGGGGGAGGAGCAGCAAGGGGATGGGGGGACGGACCTTGCTGGGATGGTGAGTGTGTTTGGGGGGATGTGGATATGAGTGTCTGGAGGGGTATAGGGAGGGGGGTAGCGTGCGGGCGATGGGAGAGGGAGAGTGCAGAGGATGGAGAGGGAGCGTGCAAGATTTGGGAGTAGGAGAGCGTGCAGGAGAATGTGGGAGGGATCATGTGAGGGATGGGGGAGTCGTTGTGCGGGGATGGAGGAGTGAGCATGTGGGGGAGGAGAGTGAGTGTGCGTGGAATGGAGTGAGCATGTGGGGAGGAGGAGTGATCACAGCGTGGGTGATGGAGGAGTGAGTCGTGCGAGGAATGGAAGAGTGGATCATGCAGGGGATGGGGTGAGCGTGCGGGGGGAATGGATTAGTGGGCCATCGGAGGGTGGGTGTAGGGACACATCATGGGGTGAGCATGGTGAGTGAAAAGTAAGCATGCTTAGGGTGGGAGGGGGATTAGCATGCAGGGGAGGTTGAGCGTGTGGGGTTGGGGGGAGCTGAGCGCTGTGGGAGTAAGGTGCAGGGAGGAGCTGGGAGGAATGCGGGGAGCCTATTCAAAATCACAACATGAAAATGAAAAAGTTTCGTCACTACAATCCGAAGCCCGCGGTTCTGAAATAGCCTGAACTGTGCAATTGGGAGGCCGTTCAGATTTTCACGTCCAAAGATAGGTATTCTTATCATAGGTCACATTTCAACAATTCTCCACTAACCAACTTTCGTTTCCAAGTTTCAATGACAATGCCTTAGCAAAAGAAAGAGTACAACCCATGCAAAGAAGGGAGGACAAGTCCAGGGTGCGATAACACGGACTTCATCACACACATGCAGAGGCCATAAAACATTGTGAAACCCAATGATTAATTCGGAAATTCCATCGTTTTTCCATGATAACGTTGCTTGATTCAAAATTTTATTTTTTTTTTAGCTATTTCAATGAGGTTTATATTACCACTCCATGTCTTTTGAAACAAAATAATTGTAGTGAATTAGGCAAACAATGAGAAAAGTAAGAGTCAGGGTATGTGCAAAAGTAGTGAAACCCTGGTACTTGTTAGCTAAATTAAAAGGGGATCATTAGATCAGTGCACTTAATAATTAGGTAGATCTGTCAGTGGGAGTTTGAGGCCCCACATTTATATAAGATCAGAAACTTGTGAATGCTTGGTCTTCACTCAAAACAGTGTGTGGAAATAACATGCATGGTGATCAAAAGACAATCTCTGAGGACATCCACAAAAGAGTTATGGATCCACTATCAGTTAGAAGGGGTTCAAAAACATTTTCCTAAAACTGTGGGGCTCCGCCAATCCATGTCTACAAGATGAAGAAGAATTCAAAGACCCCCAGTACAGCTCTACCAGGAGCGGTCGCCCTAACAAAATCTCTCCAAGAAAATACGTCAAATCATCCTAGACAGGTCCACAAAAACCCAGAGTATGCATCCAAGGATCTGCAAACCAAGCTCTCGGCTTTGGCTAATGTGAGTGGTTAATGACCTCATGGTGGTCCATGGACAAGCAAAAGCCGGCGCGGAACCACTGTTCTCTAAAAAGAACATGCTGCCTGTCTGACGCCAAGAGTACATAGAATGAGCCACAAGACATTCCTGGAACAATGCTCTTTGGGCAGACAAGTCCAAATGTAGAACTTTTTGCCTCCAGAGAAATGTTATGTTTGGGTGAAAACCAAAACACTGCGTTTGAACAGACAACCTATCCCCACACCGTCAAGCATGGTGGTGGGAGTGTTATGGTTTGTGGGTACTTTGCTGCATCAGTACCTAGACCAGCTTGCCATCATTGACCAAAAACACTGAATTGCCTGCAATTGTATCAGAAGATTTTTTTTAGAGGAGATTGTCAGGCTACTCCGTTCGTTAGCTGAAGAGGAAAAGGTTCAATGCACAAGAACAACTGATCCTAAAACATACGTAGCAGATCTACAAAGAATGGCTGCAAAGAAAATAATCCGCGTTTTTAGAATGGCCGATCAAAGTCGCTGACTAAACCCCATTGAAATGTTTGGCAGGACCTGAAGCGAGCTGTCCATTCAGAAAGGAGCCCATCCTTTCAAATTCAATGAGTTTTGTTTGAAGCAGTTCGTGTAAGGGAAGGGGCCCCCAAAATTCTCAAACGTGACGAGAGGACTCTGACCAGGCAGTTACAGGAAACGCAGCCGTTGAAAGTCATTGCTGCTCAAGGGGCGCCACCAGGCACTGAATGTAAAGGTCACATACTTATTCACAACATGGAGTTGAATGTTGTGATCATTGTGGAGAAATAAATTTTGAAAAGTAACATGTTTTTTGTCTTTGTTTGATCGGGGGTTATCTGATTCTATTATTAGGACTTACATTAAGATCTCATAACATTACATTTTGAAATATGTGAAATTGGGGTCCATGTCCAAAATGGATCTGAAACAAAAGTGACAACTCTTGTGCTTCTTTGCCATGTCATTTCCCAGAATCCCTTGCTGCAAGTGGAAGCATGTATACTAAGGAGATAATGGTGAAAAGCGAGTTGCCAGACCTGATTAAGGCTACGACCCAGTCAGTGCGCATGCCCGCATCGGAGCGCCTGCGGCGAATGCACCTGCTTCTGACAGCGGTCAATGGACTTCAGATTACTCCACGACGGGGAGGTATTAGGTGTGGCGGGGGCGCGGCCATGATATCACATGGCTGGCTTCGCTATATTGGCTGAAACATGCCGTGAGTGGGAATCGTCGGCCCCCACGCCAAAAGACACAATTCCTTGTCTTGTCAAAATGCCATCGCCGCATTGGCATTGCGGGCACCACGCGCTGACTGGGCCCTGCCCATAGAGGGCCGATTCTTGCACACCGCGCACGCCGCCCTCGCGATCACTTGGGGACGACCTCAATACATGTGAATGGCTCACAAGTAATATTTCCATTTGCTGTGTGCATATGGTGGAGGCTTTTTGTCACTTTTTTTCCCCACCATAACTTATTTAGGTGATGGTGAAATATGTAAAAATCTAAAGCGTGTGTGCGGTCACATCAGACGTTCCCCCACATACCCTGTCTGTGAATAGATTATTTTACAGTAGTATTAAATATCATTGTTGGGTTACCAAACATTTTTCACTTTGGTAGTGGGAGTAGTAGTATATTTTTGCAGTTTTACCTCAACAAAAGTATTTACGTTCTCCAACAAAATAAATGAAAGAAATAAATCATATAGGGTAATAAATGTGTTCAATATGTTTTTTTGTCATGAGAAGGACAAATTGATACTTTAACCCTGTGTTTAAACGATACCGTTTCCCAAATCATTCACCAACAGCCAAGCAAAAATGAGGCAAGTGCCCCCAACATGGGCGCTCATGTAACAAAGAAACATACAAAATGGTTATTGTCAATTAACTACATAGCTCCCTCTATCCCCAATTACAGTGTATGTAAACTAGCACTAGAGGGTGCAAGCGGGTACACAGGCAGATGTGAAACCCCTTATATGCTGTGGACTTAACTCCAATGCAGTGTCGTACACTGCTAGCACCTCTGGCCAGAATAGAGTTAATGCTGCTCTGCCATCACTGCAGCTTACATTTTGTTATTTTCAAGTTTCTACTACATTTGATATATATCATATTTTGATTTATTACAACCTTTTATGGAGATTTTCCCGTGTGTGTGTGTGTGTGTGTGTGTGTGGTGGTGTGTTGTGTTTGGTGTGTGTGTGTGTGTAGGTGTGTGTGTGTGTGTGGTGTGTGTGTGTGGGTGTTGTGGTGTGTGTGTGTGTCGTGGTGTGTGTTATGTGTGTGTTGATAAATTCACACGGGAGCCAAAACGTTGAAACATGTGGTCATGTTTTGAGCTAATCCAAGTAGGCTGGATTTTACACTACTAAATTATATTACATTATATCAGACTTCAAAGTGTGGTGTACATGCATTATTGTCCTTGTGTATTAAGAAAAGTGTCACAGATTGTAGCACACTCAGGCTTGTGCATCACAGGAACAAAACAGATACAAATAATCTTGGGCCATTGTACTTTAAATGCTGGGGTCCAAATGTTTCTGGAACATCAGTTTTCAACAAAATAACATATTAGGGCTTTTTTAAATATACAGAAACCTTTAGGTTGTTTTATAGATCACCAAAGTAAATGTGCAATTGTTTTTACTCCTGATGTTTGTTCTTATATAGCGCTGACAGTGTACACAGCGCTCGTACATAGGGATTTTTGCCCCAGCACGAGTCCATGTCCCATGGAGGGTATCAATCTAATTGGTGCCTGAGGCCCAGGGAGATAAAGTGACACACCAAAGGTACAGGAGCCGGCACCGGAATGGGAACCGGCTTTGGCAAGTGTGACATTACCAACGAGATAGTCCTGCAGACACACTATACAAGGAATACCGTTAGTCCGGAGACTAGGATGGGGGGGGCCCCCCCACCCCAGAGGGGCGTCTTTAATACCAGATCTGGCAGCAAAGGACATCAGAGGAATTGTGGATTTTCCGGTGCGGGGCCTCTCACGTTGGTGAATCTGGTTGTACACTTCTCCCGGTTCTCATGACATCGGGGAAGCTTCTTAACACGCTAACATGGCAGGTCAGTATGGAATACCAGTGTTACCTCAAAGGCCACTCTGCTGAAGCGGGGTTAATACGGGACATGGATAAATGCTCCAAATGTTTACTGGTGATGAAAGGTACTACTCCTGCTGTTTTCTATCTCTGGGAAACAGACACAACTTAATGCTCTAAGATGTTTAAAGATCCATCATGATGTCGAATTCCACAGCTATGCAAGAAATTGCAGGGCCTCTCTGGCAGCAAAAGCGGTTGGCCTGAGGAAGGTTGATCACATTAAGATCTGAAAACTGTTGACCTGTCCACCCTCTCCGACAGACGAACAACCCTCTTAATATAAAGAATATTACCCCCAGCAGGTTCCCCCACCTCCCCGGGGATAGGCTTAAACATGTACCCACAACCCTAATCCTACGTTCACTGAGAGGCAGCGCCTCGGGAAAGAAGACAGATAAAAAAAAGTCGTTTTGAAAGACGAAACAAGATGATATATTATCCAATATTGATAGTGATACATTTTCTGCTTTTAAACCCCAAAAAAAGTGGAGTAAAAAAAATACTCCGTGTATCCCACATGCAGCATTATTTAGGTAAGATGTTGTGTTTTTAAGTAAACAACATTTTTATTGAGTCTATGCATTTTTATATCATCTTCACGTTTAAATAGTAAGGCCAGATGGGGGAGGAGTGTGAAATAACAAATGCCAACTACTTAAATCTGACTTAATAGAAAGTAGCCTTTATTTGACACGCTCGCTTATGGAATTTTAATATCTAAATGTTTAAAGGGTATATCTGTACTTACATGGGTGAATTAAAAAGAAACAGAGCAGAGAAGTTGCCATTCTGGTTAATAAATTTAAATGAACAAAGACTGCTGTACTGGTAAAGCAATATAATTTTCTTTACCTCGGGGCGGGCATTATAAGACTGGAGGTTTGAGAAGGGAAGAAAAAAAAAAAAAAACTATATTTGATATTACAATTCTAAGCTGGGTTTCAATATTAAAAGAATATGTGATGAATGATGAATTTTCGCGTGTGTGTTACTCAGACAGGTTTCAGGGATTTCGTTTCATTCTTTCTGGCGCATTCTGTCGATAATTAATCAAAAGCAGAATTTCTTAATTGAACACTTTTCATAAGGTGATAATTAGTGGGCAAAGAAGCAGGCTGCAGACAGACACCGTTAGCTGTGCAATAACTAAATGAGAAAGAACTGGAATTTAGGGTCTGGGAGTTAGTTAACTAAAGGAAGCTAATTTATTTATTATTTTTCTTTATTGTTTTTAGAAATAGACTTTGTGTGTGTTATATTTTCTTATGACATTACTATCACAGAATAGCCAGCCAGGGGGAAGGAAATAGGAAGGTCTTTCCATGAAAGAAGGAATTACCCTGACAATGTAATGTGTTTCATGGTTGTGTGTCTGAATTCAAATAGTTTGGCCACAAAAAATAAATATTTATGGATGAGTGTAGTAACAACAGGAGGGCGAGGGGAGGAGGGGGGTATGATGCCTTTTTATTGGACCAACGAGGTAGTAATAGTGACAAGCTTTTCAACCTTGAGGGGGACTTCATTTGAGGGTTACCTGACCGAGAGGTTGGAAAACTTGTAACATTTCAACTACTTGTTGGTCAATAACAGGTATCAACCCCCTCCTCCCTCTCCCTCATGTTGATATTACATGGAAGAAAGGACCACCACGGCCCCCACCCTTATGTGCCTTACTTAGATGCGCTAGAGAGAGAGAGGGTTGCGGGTGTGAGAGAAAGGATGAGATGGAATATATATATATATATAAAAACACAGAAAAAACAGGCGCACTCATAGCGTAAAAGGTATAACAATATATTTATGGAGTCAAGGATTTAAAAATGCACACTCACAAACATAGCTTAATAAAAAGCATTTTTGAGTAAAACTCAGCCATATATACCCGAGGAAGTCTATTCATGAGACGAAACGCGTAGGGTGGAGGCTTTTTTTAGATAACATGCTCTGATATCGGATAATACGGACTGTCCATCCTTGCTGTGCAAATCCATGCATATACAGCAGAGACTGTGAGACTGGTTGCAGCCGTCCCCTCAGCTGATTCATGTACACAGCCTCTCTTGACATTACCTCTATGGGGCGTGGAGGGCCAGCTGGAGCTTTAGAAGCTGATCCGGACACACTTGCCTGTGCTGTTATAGGATTGTTATCCTGAAATATCTGCTACATTGTAAGTAGCTGCCTACTTTGTGCTGTACACGCGAATGCAAACGTACTTCACCATATTGGAATCTCTTTTTCCGCAGTTCTTTGGTCCATCATTTTCTTAACGAATCTTTCAATTGCATATGTCCCTTAATAGCCAGATTTTCTGGCATTTATTACCCTCTTCTGTTATTGCGCCTGTAGTCTATATCATATATATATATTACATGCACACATGTATATATAAGTGGTTTCCAAAAAATATTTGGTTAAGGAACGCTAAGTGAAATTCTGCGGAACCCCAACCCTCTCTAATAGCGCGTCTGAGATCAGATGCATTGTAAGGAACCCCAACCCTCTCTAATAGCGCGTCTGAGATCAGATGCATTGTAAGGAACCCCAACCCTCTCTAATAGCGCGTCTGAGATCAGATGCATTATAGGGATCCCTAACCCTCTCTAATAGCGCGTCTCAGATCAGATGCATTGTAAGGAACCCCAACCCTCTCTAATAGCGCGTCTGAGATCAGATGCATTATAGGGATCCCTAACCCTCTCTAATAGCGTGTCCGAGATCAGATGCATTGTAAGGCTGCGCTTATAGTGACGGCGACGCGACGCCGCGCTAAAACAAATACATTGAATCCATCGCATGCGCTTATAGTAAATCAAATGACTAGAAATTTGCAGGGAACCCTTTTAGGGATGCCCAGGGAACCCTGGTTGAAAATCAATGATGAACACACTAATAATAACTTAACAATAACTTTATTTCATATAGCGCATTTCTTCCAGCGGGACTCAACGCGCTTCACCATTACAGTACAGCGGTACGCAGCACACAGGAATGTTACAGACACTGTCCCTGCCCCGTGGAGTTTACAATCTATGATTTGGGGGCCTGAGGCACAGGGAGATAAAGTGACTTGCCCACTGCTACTCCCCACTTGGGCGGCATTTGCGGACGTAGGTGGTGTGCCGGACCGTGGTACCCGTGAGTGATTGCCCATTCTGGATTGAGTCCTTGGACCCAGGGAGTAGCAGGGGACGGCCGCCATGTGGTTCCTCCTACTGAACAGGGATTGTTGGACTTTCGCCCACTATATGACCCAGGGTGGTCCCTATGCCCAGAACCTGCCTATGTTTGTAAATGCTACTAATTTTTTTAATAACAATTTCTGTTTATAAAGCAAATTGTGTATAAACTTATCAAAATGTGGCGCTCAGTGTATATGGTTTAAATCAACATCAAATAAACCCACAGTGTTAAAATAGATAAGAAAATAAACAGTGATACTTATACAACCACGTGTATTCAATGCTGCTGTGACTTGATGCAGGACTGCTCTTTCAATCCTCGTAGGCAAGTGAAGGGTGAAAATCATCAAGAAGCGCAAATCATGTGGAAAATAAAGAAAGACAACAAACTTATGGTGCAGTATTGTGTGAACTTTGTGTGATAAATGGCTGTGGTTAGGTGCTCAGAATACTCACAAACGTGAGAAGTACGCAGGCATATAAAGGTATCTTTAACCCATGGGATGAGGCCAATTAGTTGGATAGGAACCGCACTGCTAATCAGGTATACTGTAGCGCTCTGGTACACTTGCGTCCCCTTAGAAATAAAATGAACCGGACATAGTGCAGACTGTACATAGAATATTTATAAAAACAAGCAAAATCCAATCAACTCACATGGTGATGGAAAGAAACAAGCGTGTAGATCACAAAGTGGATCTCTGCAAGTTTATAAAGCAACCTGCACTATTATTGTGTCCTCTCTTCCATGTCTGGGAAATCTCCTCCTGGGATCTGCTATCTGAGTTGGTTACTCTAACAACGACAAGGCTCCGACTGCTCGTATAAAATGTGAGTAGGATTACATCAGTATACCGGCTAGGAAAGAATTCATCATTTGCACACTCCGTTGCACTATTGTGTGTGTTTGTCTCCTGGATGTGAGTGTGCACCCGATTACCTGCCCCACTGTCTCTATGGATTTGGATTGAATCCGTCTCAGGAGCTGCACCCTTTACAGGACAGTATTTATACCTCTTGCTGTTTTCTTGTATATATCTTTTTAACAGTATTTGCGCTTGACCTTTGTTCACATATTGGTCTGCAGCTTTAAACACACACAGTGACCATTTCATAAAGTTTATTCTGGGCTGAAATGACCAATATTTGCATATTCACAAATGCCCGTGATAGCATACACATAGTGTACTGGCCCGCTGGATACAAAATGACCAAGGGGTTAAGTGCTGGCTCCGGCGGGCCCAAATCAGGAGATCACGTCGCAACTTTGTGTGCGTGACCCCGAGCCCATGTTTGTATTGTTTGTGTGTGTCAAGAACCGTCAGGAGAAAATACTACAACTATCTCGGAATGTGGGTACCCAGGTAATAAAAGAGTATTTTTTTGGAAGGCGGGGCGGCTGCCTTAGGCCGCGTCCAGGGTGATTGCGCCGGCGCTCTCTCGAGCACCGTGACATCAGGTGCGCCCGTTGCTCGGGCGATTCCTGGCCTGCTGAGTTGCGCGATGGGGGGCGTGTTGGGGGCCTGCCGGGGGGTGGGGGGGGAGTGCCCGTGACGTCACGGGAGCGGTTCGCCCTCATTGTCTGAACCACGCACGTGACCTGAGCATCGCGCAGCAAAGACAAAAATTGTTGTCTCTGCAAGCATCGCTCTTAGACTATGGCCTCGCTCCCTCAGTCAGCGCGCCCGCACTGCATGCAGGCAGCGCGCTGAGAGGCACAGACCGCTATCTGCGGTCTGTAGGGAGCGGGAGTGGCGGCCGTGGTTTGAGCGGAGGAGGGCGTGGTTTGAGCGGAGGAGGGCGTGGTTTGAGCGGAGGGACCCGCTACTCCCCCCCTCCCTCCACGGGCTCGGTCTCCCGGGCTGCAGGAGGGAGCTGCTGCGGGCTGCTGGAAGGTAAGCAGCTCCCGCTCCCTCCCCCTTCCCCCACAAATGCCCTCACGTTGATACACACACACACACCACCCCCTACCTTGTGGAGGAAGCTCTCTGACAGCTCCCGCTCCCGCCCCCGCCGCTGATAGGCTCATCAGCGCACCACGTGACGCGTCACCGCTCGGGATCACAATTTTCTTGCATCCCCTGGCGGCTGACGCGTCACAGCGCGTTGTGAGCCGTGCAGCGAAGGGGGACTGGGACCGGCTCAAGAAGGATTCCCCTGCTGGTGAGGAACGCGCACGCGCCGCCGGACGCAGCGGGACCAAAGCCTTACCCACGCTCACGTGTGCACTATGGACACTACAATGCAGTAACATTGTTTTGATCGTGCAGCTCGCGAGCGAGCGCGCAATCCCCCTGGATGAGGCGATAGCCCAGTGGCACTGCAGCTTTAATGTCCTATTGAACTTGGATTTTAGCCCCAGGTCACAGGTTGGATCTGGAAAGCTTTATCAGTAGGACAGCCAGACTCAGTTTAGGAATTTTCTGGGTTTTGTAGGAGCTGAAATACCTGTGAGTGTATTTGCTGTCTTCCGCGAGTCCCCAAACCTGCTTTATCCCTTTATTGTCACTTCATGCTGTGCTTGACTATTTTACTGAGAGAGCTACAACTGCATTTCACGTGGGATTTTATTATAGCACAGAGGAAACACACACCACGTTTAAAGAGGCAGCCAAGCAGCTAAAAAATATATATGTAAATCTTGTTTTAATATATTTGATTATCGTTATTGAAAACTAATTATCTAAGCTGCAGATTTATTCGTTTTCCCGTGATCGATCAACAAAATGCTGCTTCCCGGGGTTCACTAAATGGCTGCCTTTTAGTTTCGAATCAATCCTTCTGCCAGAGTAACTCAGCAGCTACAATGTATTCTTATATTACTACGGTAACATTATCTATTGTCACCGTTTGCAGCTCAAACTGCTGGGAATATTGGCAACAAATTATCACAAACAGGAAAGTGTTACAAAGCTCTTGCACTGCTGGGGAGGGGGGCTAAACCCTGCTATAGAAATCAAAGGCTGCTCAGTATGTTACAAATCTAAAAAAAAAATGGTATTAATAGTTGAATTTTAAGATAAAAGCAGGTCGTAAGTATCTAATACTACAGAAGTGATTTATATTAAAAAAACACACACAGAATATTTCTTCGATTGCTTCTTTAAGGTGACAGCTGAGGAGAAAATGTGAGACCCATTCATTTAAATGGATCAGCTCTCTCCTCCAAATCTCTTACAGAGGCGAGACATTTCAGCAGCATGTTTTATCAGGGCCTCCGTGTTTTTTGTGTAACTGTGCCTAGAAAGCTGATAGCAGGTACAGCATAACCGCCGCTCTGCTTTCCAAATAAGCGGTTCAAAGCGGCTTTTAATGACAGCTGTATTTAGAACAGCATTGTGTCTTCTCTGGAAATAATAAGTTTGCAAATCCGGTTTTAAAAGCCGTTTACGAAATCCGTAATTTTTTTTTTCCCCCCTATGAAAGCGGTGGGTGGAAGTGATGAGGTGAAAACATCAGCTATGGAAATTATTCCAGATCATACGAGAGGAGAAATAAACACGGCGTGTGGAGGACGCTGGCATTATGCTATCAAAGCCACAAATACTGGGAGTTCAATAAGTGTAAAATACAATGGCTCTTTTTTTCCCCCAGTGACTTAGTGTAATGCATGAGAAATAGATCCGTTCTTAATGTGTATGAACCCCTTATATATACACCAGGGGAGGCCAATTCCCGTCCTCAAGGGCCACCAACAGGTCAGGTTTTCAGGATTTACGCGCTTACAGCACAGGTGGCTCAATCAGTGGCTCAGTTGAAGACTGAGCCACCTGTGCTGAAGCAGGGATATCCTGAAAACCTGACCTGTTGGTGGCCCTTGAGAACTGGAGTTAGCCACCCCTGATATACACACATATCTGAAGATAATAATGTTACTGCATTGTTCCTGTCTAAAGTGCCTTACAAACAAAAATGCCTTTTAAAAAAAATAAATCCTGTCCAAATCACATCTCAAATGTAAGCCTCTACCCATCAAAATGCTGGTTAAGACAGAGCTGGCCTATGAAGATATTCAGATATCCTTATTTATTCACTTATTTATTCATTTGCAAAGTGTTTACTTAGCTCAGTGCACATGTAACATCTCATTTACAGCGTGTGGCCCCAGGCAGAAAACGCAATTGGTAACAAAAGAGTAACTCGAGAGAATAGAAAAAAATAGGGAATCTGATCTCTTATAGACAAGAGGAGCCCAAATACATACATAAATTTACTCGCCGCATAACAGGAGCACGGAGCTCTCGGAACTCCCATAAATATCGAACTGGTGCAGCTTGAAAATATGTTCCCAATTTTGGTGGCGCATGGAGGATCAATTATTTTTCTTTTATATTCTTTTTGTCATAACCCAGAATTAACCCCATCACTGATAAAGAATCCTGCCATGCAATGAGTGACTTATTCATAATAGGCCCCTTGTTCCTTTGCTGCTCCGGGCAATGTGTTGCAGGCAACTCTGAGAGCAAAGGGGTGAAGCTAGAAGTCCCGAACTAGGTTAAAAACGGGCCCTTTTTGGAGTCGCCAGAAAAGTCGCGGCGGAGTCAGATTTCGGCGGCGGTTCTCCAAAAATTAAATCATTGCACATGTCAATCTCCTTTAACAGGCTAATTTGCGAAAAATGCATGAAAATCGCTAGTTTCGTTTAATGCTGAGAGGATAAATAAGGCACACACCCCGTTTCGCTCACTGTCTGGTGATATGTTGCTGAAAGCTTATTCATTTAATAACATTATTAGCCCTTTGAGGCTTAGAGAAAAAATATAAAGGGAATCAAATTTGGGGGGGGGGGGGGGGGGAGGAGAAACACTTACAATTTCACAAATGCATTTCGGACATTTCTGCTGCTATATACTTTCCTCTGATTACAGAAAAAGACAGCCTTTATTTACTGTCCGGAAACACATTTAAGTATTAGCAGGTATTCCTGGGGTGCAGAAAATAAAAGCATTGAATCACAGTGGCTAGCATAAAAGTATGTTCGGAATGTCAGCGTTAAACTGCAAGTGTTTTCTTTACACCGTAGATTGCCCTTATAAATGATATAAGGTACAGAAAAGACAGTTAACCCCGGAGTGTCTTCTGCAGACCACAAAACCTGCTTCCTTCATGCCACGTCACGTCATACAGTGGTTAAGCTGCAGAGAAGGATTCTGGGTAGTATGTTGAGCACACTGCATACCTATCTTTGATTTAATTAAAGGTATCACAGCTAGCAACACATGATTAAAATAATTAGCTATTGAGTAGGATAGGGGTGGCCGACTCCAGCCCTCAAGGGCCACCAACAGGTGAGGTTTTAAGGCTATCCATGCTTCAGCACAGGTGGCTCAGGGATATCCTTAAAACCTCACCTGTTGGTGGCCCTTGAGGACTGGAGTTGGCCACCCCTGTCCTGCTCAATAGCTTGGGCTAATATTATCTGCTGAGTTTATATCTGCATTGAACTCCATTGCCTTCAAGTACTCTAGGTGCACGTTTTAAGAGGACCTGGGCTGCTTTTTCTTGCCTCAATGGTTTCTCACGCCCTATTGGATAGAGACACATTAGCTCTGCTGAATTGTTGCGAACACAGGGAGGGGACCGCTCAATGCGAGAAACAGGCGTCAATAAATCTTCCAGCAAGAACTCCAACACCTGCCGGAACCAATAATTGTATAGCATGACAGCCGAAATACTCAGCAAGGTAAGTTAAATGAAATATCAACATGGGGGGATGTCTCTGCTTCCCTCGTATCAAACTTCGTTATCTGTGCCTGGGAGAGACGCTGAACAAATAAATATAACGCGGAGAAAGAAAGAGAGACGCATTTTTCTTATCCCTTCACCCCCCTCCCCCCCCCACTATGGGAATAGGAACACTGAATAATAATGGGGTGAAACCACTTCCCGATGTTGGAGAAGAGTTTAGCTCTATTCAAATGAACGGAGGTCAAATCTTCCCTAGCAGGGGGAAGCAGGTTCATAGCATGTTGGTAAGGTCATGCGTGGAGTTTCTCTAAAGTTCAGATGAACCTAAGGCTGCGCGTACAGTGCCGGCGACGGTGACGTCAGGCTACGGTCACTGGAAAAATCAAGTTGAGATGACTTCCAGCGACCGCGACCACGCCGTCGCTCCCGCGTTTACTATAAGCGCACGCGATGGCGGTAATTAATTTGTTTTGACGTCGCGTCGCTGTCGCCGGCACTATAAGTGCGGACTTATCCTGATTCAGGGCTTGAATGGCAGGTAAAGCCGCATCAATGTGGCATATCCAGCATCCAGACTTAGTAAAGCTGCCACCATGGGCTGAAATGTGCCGGGCCCCATATACTGTATGTGTGTTAGTTGTCAAAGAAAATAAACCATGATGTAAATACAATGTATTTTCATGAATATAATGTAACCCCTCTTATTGTGCCGCAGACTAACACCTGCTGCCTGAGGCGGGGGCCCGAGTCCTCCTGTGCTAGGTGATGTACCGCACGTGGCGTTAGGTCAGACATCGGGAGACAGACTGCAGTATGGTTTACAGTGTAACCGTATTTATAAAGTCGTTCTCAATGGGTTCTCAGGTACCTTAGCATCCTTAACAAAAGGAGCACTACATACATACCCCATCACATAACATGCCACACTAAACGCTGCGCGGGTATGTGTCAGTGTCTGGCGGCTACCCAATCCTGGGTATCAAGTCCTGTGTGCTGGTGCTGTCTCACCGTCTGAGCTTGTGAATGCGTATAAGGCTGCGGCCAGGCAGGTAGCGAGTGCGCTGGCGCTCATGCACAGTGATGTCACGCGCTCTGCTGGGCCGGGCCATTAATGGCCAGCTAGTTGCGAGGGGGGCGTGTCGGGAGGCGCAGCCACGACATCACGGAGCTGGTTCTTTCTCATTGGGTGAAACGCTCACGTGACGCGCCAGCGAGCGGCGTAATCAAATTTGCTTGCCTCTGCAAGCAGCTAAGCGCCGTGCATGCGCAGGTGCTTGCTCACGCTGGCCACACACATTGCAGCAATGTGTTTCAGCGCGGCCAGCGCGCGCGCCTGCTCAGCATCACTCTGGACGCGGCCTAAGTGTAGCAGGCCTGTATTTTGCAACACGCTTCGGTACCACTTTAGCTGAACGCCATTGAGAGTCCACTCCAACAGTGCTCACTCTGTGCTGGGCCTCCATGCAAGCTTAGCTGTTCTCCCTCCAGTAATTGCCCGCGCTCTCTGGCAGAACATAGACTGGCCATGGGTCACTCGCAATCAGTCCTGAGATCTCCCCTCACATGCTCTGCCAACCCCTCTTAAAGGCTCCTCTCTCCTTAGTCCCTCCTCTCTCACAGCCTTTGTCATTGGCTGCTTCCATGCCCATCATGAGTCACATGTCAAGTGCACCCTGGAGAGGAGTCTGATAGGGGGCAGTGTGATTGTGTTCCATACACCGTGCAGAGGGTTACAGCAACAATGAAGGATGGGCAGATTGGCGGGTTTGAAATTTGACGTTGGAGTCGAACTTTGTAATGAACTTTCAAATTTGAGTGAAATTCGAACCAAAACCTGAGAAAGGCGCATACTTAGATTTCCTTCTTCGTTTTTTTTTTTTGCGTTCGTAAACGAAATAACTGGCAAACTTTAGTGAAAAGTTGGAAATTCCAAAATGAAAATATCACGTGTGAGCACATTCACATCTCAGACAGGTCAGCAACCCTGCCTTTCCCCATTATCTCTTAGCATACAGTGCTTCCACTGCAGCTAGGGATTCTTGGAAATGACATGCAAATGAGCATTCACAGTGTCACCTTTTGCTTCGAATCCATTTTGACATGGACCCCTGTGAGCCATAAAAAGTTTACCCAACTGTTATTTTTTCTTCATTTTTTTTTTGTTGACAATCTGAAATAATCGAGTTCCGGCAAAACCAAAACACCAGTGAAAGTGCCCACCCTTAATAAGAATAAACTCCCTTATTCTTAGGTAGTAAGACTAGAGAATGCATTACTGTAATAGATCACTATATTACATTACTGTGTGATAGGGCCCTTTCCCAGAAGAGTTTGAAAACATCTAAATCTATTTTTTTTTTTACTTATGTCTACAACTTTTCTGTAAGGTATTCAATATTAAATAATAAAATTCATGAATTCAATAGATATTATTCTAAAGAGGGTAATTCAATATATTCTCCCAAATTTCGACCAAAAACATCCCAAACCACAGCTTCAGACTTTATTAAATAATCCCCTTAAAGCAGCAGTTCAAGCTGCCATTTTTAAAAAATATGTTTTTTTCCCTTATATATATATCAATAGAATCCTCACAATGATAAGTAATTAGCTAAGTTGCCGATCGATCCGTTCTCCTGTGATCGATCGGTGAAGATTTGGCTCGGGGGTTCACTAAATGGCTGCAGAGGAGTATTAACTATGTATCTGTGACTATGTAAATGGTTGTTATAGAAACAAAAAAGGCTTGTTACATTATAATACATTAAAAGTGTCATTCAGAGTTGTTTAAAACATTTTTTACAAGTATTTTCTCATAGTATAGAACTGATTTAAGACAGGGGTGCTCAACTTTAGTCTTCAAGACCCTCCCAACAGTCAGGTTTTCAGTATATCCCAGCTTCAGCACAGGTGTGCAGTTGAAGACCGAGCCTTTGATTGAATCACCTGTGATGGAGCAGGGACTGAGCCACCTGTGCTGAAGCAGGGATATCCTGAAAACCTGAACTGTTGGGGACTGGAGTTGAGCACCCTCCGCCTTAAGACATAATAGCACAGGCACTGGGTTTACCAAGTCAAATAAACGTTTACTTTTGTATGGACTTTATTTGGTCTTTCCCGGAACAAGCCAGTTCTAAGGAACTGAATCTAGGAAGAGCTGTGTTATATGGTAAGCATTCATCTGTTAACTACTATGACAGTCTCGGTAAAATAAAAAGAATGGGCTTAATAAGTCAAACTATTATTTAAATTAAAAAATGATGTGTATTCTATTAAGGTTGTGTTTTTAAACCATTAAACCAGAAAGAGGATCCAGCTGTAGAGAAATGGGAAAGATTGTACATTGCGACTTAGAAATAGTTTTAAATCTTGTGTGTTCTGTATTTTGCGTGACTTGCTTCGCAGTAACACACCTCTCATTCTCTTTCCCCTGTTACCTGAGAAGGTGGGGAGACGCAGAACTTAAAATACATTATCATTGAGCGTGTAAACCGCAAGCTAAACAATAACTCCAACCTCATTTCAAAGCCCAACCGCAAACAAAATCTGCTCAAAAACTATTTGAGACACTCATTTGTATAACTGGCTGAGTGATTGTTGTTGTTATAATAAAGCATTAATATACTAAGACACATTTGTAGCATTAGTTCACCTTGGTCCTATATATAGCACCAGGGAAAGACAACTCCAGTCCTCAAACCCCATTAACAGGTCAGGTTTAAAGCGTATTCCAGCTTCAGCACAGGTGGCTCAATCAGAGGCTCACTCAGTCTTCGACTGTCCAGTTTTGAGGATTGGAGTTGGCTACCCTGCTATACAGAACTGAGCCTTTAAAGTGTTTCTAACGCCTTAAGTAAGATATATTTAATACCTTTAGAACTTCGACCTCCAAAGTGATTGTAATACAATTAGATTGTAAGCTCTTCGGGGCAGAGACTTATTTTCCTAATGTTACTTTTATGCCTGAAGCACTTCTTCCCACTATGTGTTAGTTGTATTATTTGTTATTTATATGATTATGTAACGTGTATTACAGCTGAGAAGCGCTATGCACATTAATGGCAGTGTATAAATAAAGATATACAAACATACAAAGTGTAACATGTAAAGAACTAATGAACAGGTGAGCGAATGTGTGATTTCTTTCTTTCTAGCTTTTTTTTTTAAAAAAAAGTGAATATTCAACAGTTATTTCCTAATTTTCGAATATTCTCTAATTTGCAAAAATTCTTGATTTTTTTTTTGTGAATTTTTGGATATTCACCAACATTTTGATTATTAAAATATTCACAATTAAAAAAAAAATACTTGTGGCAACTTATTTAGAACTCCAACAAATGGGCTAATATTTGAAAATGTGAGAAAAATGCCATTTTCAGCCAATTCTAGTTTTGTTGAAAAATTTCCCCATTTCTAATGAACATGCACTTTTATTAGGGATTGCTATACAATTTGCATATAGTTGATGGAAAAATTGGAATAGTGAAACATTTTTCCAAAGTCAGCAGGGCAGTCATTTCAAAAACTACGTGAAACATTCTAAATATTGTTCATTTTAAGTCATTATGTACAGTACTTATTTTTCTTTAAAATGTCATGATAAAGGATGTGGTCATGATAAAAAGGGTCGTTTCTTTTATTAGATATAGATAGTAATTCAAACACACATACACACAAATGTAATATTTATATACTTATACCTCTCTCCTCCCACACCCCACCCCCTTTCCCTCCCATTCACCCCCCCTTTCTCTCTCCCCCCCCCCACACCCCATCCTCTCTCTCCCTTCCAACCTTCTCTCTTGTTCTCTCTCTCTCCCCCACACCTCTCTCTCCCCCCCACACTCTGTCTCTCCCTCCCCCCACGCCCTTTTTCTCTCCCCTGCACCTCTCCACTCCCACATATATACACACACACTCCCACATATATACACACACACACTCCCAGCTAGCAGCGCTATACAAGAACATGCTATTATTATTATTAATATTATTATTATTATGTATACATCCTCGGCCCTTCCGCTGTTGTGATGAGCTACAGATTCTTTGTAGGCAAAGTAGATAATGGAACCTTGATATGTAAACCTTCAAATACAGTGGTTCACAAACCTTTTGTTACAAGTGTCACTGGTTGTGGTATGTGTGTATGTGTTTATTTATATACATCTTTATTTGTATAGTGCCATCCAGATACATAGGGCAGTATTGATAGATGCAGGAAAATTACATATGATGTACATAATGGGAATGAGGGCTTCAAACATTAGGAAAAGGAGTCCGATCCTCAAATAAAGGGTGCGGTGCACCTCTGTAATACTTCATCATATAAACGGACAAAGAGACCTAACAAGGTAGGTTTGGAAAACTCCCAAAGACAAAGAGGGCACACGGGGTATGCACAAATAGAAAGAACATTGAGCAGACACAGCAGTATCCACAAAAATAAAACCAATAAAAGAAACATCAAAAGAAAAATGCCCTTAATTAATCTAGAGACACATTTCATCCTTCTTTACCCAGGGTTACGTAGTACTATTGTTATCCGATGAGTAAGTAGGTTAATATATACGTTTTTCCCTTTTTTTTTAATTTTTTTTTTTGCACTACATTTTGCACTACATTTTGCACCCGGGTACAATAGCACACATTTCCTGAAGGGATCATTGTGACTCCCCACACAATCTATGGTCTCTTGGTATTTAATTGGGTATTATACTGATTTTACATTAATCAAAGGTGTTTTTCTTTTTGTTTGCATCACCTGAGTGTCCTCCTTGTCTGTGGGAGTTTTCCGTTCCTACCTTTTAGAGGTGTGTGTGTTTCAATGCAGTACAACATATACCCTCCCCCATACTCCAGGCTTTTAAAAAAGCCGGCGGCGCAGGTGTGCATTACTAGTGTTGCTAGGCAGCCAAAGTAAACCGGAAGTGTAGCACCGACATGAATCACTAGTATATCAAAACTAGTGAACAATAAAGAGTTGATAAAAACAATGAAATTGTAACAGGAAAGAGAGCTTTATGGCTAATCTCTTATCTATTGAAGTTATTAGATACCGATTTTGCATTTACATGGGATCTCATTGTCAGAATATATGTAATATAAAAAGCGTACCCCCCGTGGCTTTCAGATCTGTATCATCCCCACACAAGTGCGCCATTTTAAAGGAGCAATCCAAGCGCCTTTTTTTTTTTTTTTTTATTATTTATTTTTTAAAGCCTGTATTTGTATTTTTTACCCAGAATTGAAGCAGGTGGTCGCCGGAGCTCAGCCCATTAATTTCAGCGTTGGGACGACCTGTTTTCGGAGATATTTACCTCAATACTCGGTGTTGGTAGCTGCTCCGGCTGGGCCTTAAAGTTTTTAAAGCTCCTGCGTCACGCCGGCCACTAGGATGCTGAACCTGATGATGTCATGGCTGTCTATTGGCCCACCGGGCGTGGGAGCTTTTAACAGTGGCCATTAAGTGATCCTTGGTAGCCGAGCAGAGCGGCAACCGGCACCTACTATCTCCGGGAAGCAGGGGGCCCTGGAGCTGAAATTAATGGAGTTCAGCAACAGAGACTCCCTGCTTCAATTCTGGGTTATAAAGAAAAGTGCTTGGATTGCCGCTTTAAGCAAATGCTTGATTTTATTGTATTAGTAGTGGAGAAAGGGGTAAAGATCCGAATCAAGTAAGGTTGGAACTTACACAATTTGAATGAAGTAAACATGATCTATTAAAAAATGTTAGCCTGGATTCATGGGCGTTCGCAGGGGGGGGCAAGGGGGGAGCTTGCCTCCCCCTGGATCCAGGGCCGCAAACAGGGGGGCACAGGGGGGACAAAGGGTACTGCTTCCCGGGCCTCGTGGGTCAGGCCGGGCCCCCTGTGCGGCCAAGCAACAGTTAATTAAATACATTTTTAAAAAAAAGTTTAAAAAAATGGCGCCGATTCCCCGCGGTCCCGGCGCGCATGCGAAGGGCAAGCAGGACCCGCTTCCCCCCGCTCCCAAAGTGGGACGGAGGGGGAAGTACAAGCCAAGCTCCTCTGCGGCCCCTTCCCCCTCCCGCTCCCAACGTGGGAGAGAGGGGGAAGTACCAGCTCCTCCTGTGGCCCGCTTCCCCCCCTTGGCCAGCTTCCCGCGCACCCACCTCCCACGTGCCCCCCGGCCCACCTCCCGTGGCCTTGCCCCCCCCGCAGAGGATCTGAGAAACAATGAAAAAAAAAACATACATCAGGCCAAAATCTCTCAGATGCCAATGTTTCTCGATATTGGAAATCTCCTGAGATTCTTAAGATTTATCCAGTTTGATACAACAATTCTCTTGGACAGAATGGGTAATGGACTGCATGGCTATAATTTCAAATGTTTCGCTTCTTTCATCAAACTTGAATTACAGGGATTCTGCGCTACTTCTAGTAACAGCATTTCCCTGACTGGGTTCTTATGTCCTTTAACCTTTCAGATGAACCTTCATTTTCTATTTTTTTTTAAAAAGGTTTTTCCAAAGTCAGCCGTAAATCACTGGCAGTTTATATCATTTTCAGTTGAATATATCCACTTTGCCAGTGTGAGCGCGAATGCCAAAAATACAGATGCTTCTAACTGTATGGAATACTCTGAAGGACTGGGGAATTGAAGATACATCCCTATAAACATACACTTCATTTGTTTCCATGAATAACTTGTATTTACGTACAATTTATTTTCTTTGCAAGTACTTTGCAATTACAGGGTATATGTATCAAGGTAAATTTGCAGCTAAATTGGCTCAGAGAGGCATTTTTCTCCCGTGCATCATCTTGTGATTTGAGGACCGTTGGGGAGTACTTAACTGACACACGTATTATAACGGCATTCTCTCTGTATATCATTTTCTTTCTTCCTCCTTTCTGTGCCCAGAAATATTTATCTGATTTTTTTTTGTAACGACTTCAGTCACCAAGATTGAACTTCAGGCAATGAATGGCAGTGATAAGTTGATTATGTCTTACATGAGACTTTTACCACTGCACCGCACATCGACGGCTGCCAACTTGACTAATGAAAAAGTGTTTTTGAAGGGCTTTTATATATACCCACGTTCTTCAGTGTCAGTGCCAGGGAGGGGCAGACTGTTAGCACTTGGTACCTCATTGGCATCCCTTCAGACTGGTACGGATTGCAGACAGCTGCCGACTGTTTAAACTAGGATGCAGTTGCTAAGCAACTAAAGAGGCCCTCATTACTGAGACCACGCTGATTAGCAAAGAGAGAGAGAGAGAGAGAAAAAAAAGGGTATGAAAGTGAAATGGATTAATTATTTAATTAACTAATTGATGATCAACTTCTTTTTAATTATTCACTTAATTAAAGAAGTGTAACTACAACACTGCCCTTATCAACTGTGTTGATATACTGATGAGATTTCAGAAGCTTGCTTGTTGCAGTTTCAGCTGCTGTTCTTGAAGCGTCAGGAAATGGTGAGGTTTTTTTAGTAATGCCACACAGCGCTGTTTCCTAATCTCGGGGCGGCTGCCGTCCCCTTAATGCTATCACTCGGGCTCAAGGAGCGGCTCAGTGCGGTAAGACAATGACTACGAAAACCAGGTTAGAGACCTTGAAGCAGGGGAACCTGGTTCAACTCCTGGTATCAGCGCCTTGGGTAAGTCACTTTATTTCCCCGTGCCTCAGGCACCCAAAATATAGATTGTAAGCTCTTCAAGTCAAGGACTGTGCCTGTAAAATGCTATGTACAGAGCAGTGGGCTATATTGTAGTTGTGAGTCCCATTGAGTCAGAGGGATCATAGGAACAGCAGGAGAAACTGTTTGTGGGGAAATTAATTCCTAATGGTGCCTTCAAAAACCTCTGCAGGATTAGTAGTCTTCTATTACAATATTGGGCTGTTCATAACCCTTGAAATTCATGGAACTGCCTTAAAAGAGGGTTATGACGTTTATCGTTCTCAATAATGGTACAGAGGAGCGCCATATATGCTGGTGGAATCAGTCAACCTTGAATATGTAAACTTTAACCAATGCAATTCAGTGTGTTGCGCGCTCACGATACTGCTCCCCCTGTGAGTACCTGGAAGATCCTCCGGGGGCGCTTCTGCCGTGTCAAATGGCAAGGAAGAAAAAAATGACGGCGCACTGCAGTTAAAATTGTAAGGGCTGGAGGCAAACGATATGATAAATTGTATTTCACATGCGCAAAGCTTTGTGGACGTACGTGTTTTTTTCAACCTCATCTACTATGTAACTATGTAAAGCGGGCACGTGAAGGTAAAAATGTCCTCTGACGCGTTTCACGCCGTACCTGCCCCTTTTTCAAATATGCTGGGTCTCTGATGCTCTTTCTGTAATGATTTCAGACCGGAAAGGACCAGAGGGAGGGGTGTCAAATAAAGAGAAGGCATCCCCACTGCAGAATAAAAACACCGGCTTTATCACACAAACTGATTCCATCGCTACTTGTTACCCTCGTTTTGCAGCCGGAAGACTTTGATAAATAACTGCCACAGAGTCTGCCCAAATTGTTATCCCAATCTGCTGTGACCTTTTGTATTAGCTTTAACCAGGGGTGCGAGGTCGGAGGACTCAATGCCTCAATAAGTCTTTAGGAAACAGGATAACAAGGGAATTAATTCATTATTTTATGCACGTTAAGTAACCCTTTCCTTAATTCCTCGTGTTGCTCTATCTAATCCACTTTCCATGATCTCTGAGTCGCGCTAATTTGGAGTCAGCGCCACTGACTTTTTAGCATAAATGGATAAAAGTCTACTTTTTGGTCCTTGTTAGATAGCATTTCGGATTGAATCCTCAAATCGCATCTATTTTGGTCATAGGGGGTCGATATCTCTACCACATTGACATCATGAGTCCATAGGACAGTCAGCGCTGAGCTGTGCGGACGCTCCGCGATGAGCCCCGTCATCCTCAGTGAGAATGTCTTGAGAGGGGGCTCCGCGAGCATCCTCAGGCGTGCTGAGGCGCAGGGATTTTCAGCCGACAGCAGAACCTGTTTCTGAGCGCGCTGTCGGCTGAAAACCTCCAATCAGAGCGAAGCAGCGTCAACGTCACGGCGCCGTGATATGGACATCGGCGCTTTGTGGGCTATTGGCCCAGTGACGTCAGTGCCCCGCCTCCCGATCGCACACCCTGACTCGTCTGCTAGTTCATGCAATCGCTCCTGATTGCGCAGACGAGCCTCAGTGTCAGCGCGGAGGAGCGCGGCTCCCCTCTCTATGGACGTAGCCTAAGAGTTAAACCAAAGCCCTGGTCTGGGATGTTCATACCATTGTCTACATCCACTCATTTACTGTGACCAACTCTTATTTTAAGCATAGGCGCAAATTCCCCTACTCTGTCCCTTTAGGCCCAGATACACCAAGCTCCGCTAAACCAGGCCCCATAATGTGATGTTACCTACAGCAGGAGCGGACGTTCTGTTCCCCGACTTAACATGGTATCCTTTAAGCTAATTATACGTAAAAACAACGTTCAAACAACGTCTCATTAGCATAGACTTACTGTAAAGAGCATAACGCTGTGTTATCTTCCAATAATGTGACCAGAGGTACGTCATATAGTTTGTCTAGCCCCTAGGCACTTAGCGTTGGCAGCCGCCTCCTTGCTGCCGCCCTTCTTCTCATTCTGAATCGCAGCGTCAAATGATGGCGCAGGCGTCACGAAGCCATGGTAGCGTGGCATTATGACGTCATTTGCCATGGCAACGAGACATCGTTTGACGTCACGTTGGCGATGTCCGCAGTGTCATTTGACACTGCGATTCGAAAGGAGGAGGGTCGGCAGCAAGGATGCGGCCGCCACATGTAACGTAAGTGCCTTTCCCATCAGGCCCGATAGGCCAGAGAGCGCAACAAATGTATATGGGGACAGACATTTTTGCTCCCCCAAAATTTTGCCACCCTAGACCACGGCGTAACAGGAAATCCGCCACTGCGTTTCTCTGATCCAGACCTGAAATAGGTCTTCAAGCTCAAGTTGAGAAACAGGGGAGAGTGAAATAACGCTATGTTAGTTAAAACATACCTACCCCATCCAGACCATGTATACGCCCTATTTCAGGGTGTGGATGTGAGTAACGCCAAGTTTAGGTACAGTATGACCCAACTAACGTTGATCTTATCAGACTTGAGTGGCGATGTAATGTTATGATAATGACTAATTTGAATGTCATTATCACTAACGCCTGTGATAGTTATTGCTATGCTCTTTACGGGAGAACCCCTGACTTAATGTTGTGTTATTGTCCTTTGAAGATACGCCGTTAGTGTTAACGTAGCATTTAGTTAAGGTAACGCTACATTAAGTGGCTTAAATGAGCTTTGTGGATCTGGGCTTAAGTGCTGCTGGTTAGGCACAAATGTTTGTACGAAATCACTAGATGAAAAAAAGAGTCTAAGGGAAAAACTTAAGAGAAACAGAAGTGGTGCTGGCAGACGCAGTCGATTCTGTTTGCCCATCTGAAGTGCGATTGGATTTATTGTCAGCGTGGAGAAGACAAACAGATCACTTCTGCTCAGCACAGTATTGGCAGTTCTAAGAACTTGCTGAACAGAGTCATCTTTGTTTGATTCAAGTCGCATGCCGCTGCTACGATTCAGAGATAAGCACCTTTTGTAATGTGAATAGCCCGTTTTGTTTGAGAACCAGACTAGATTGTAACCTTGCGGTTGGCAGCCTTCGATTTGCCAACCAACCTTTATGATGACGCTCTAATTGGCAGGTCAGCTAATTAAGAAGAAAGAAACAGAAGCTGTCAGAGAGAACAGTTCTAAGATATTAGACATGATCAGGATTTTAAAAACTATATTAAGACTGAATTGGTTTCAATTATTTCTCCAACACAATATATTACAATTGCACTTAGTTTTATAAGCATGCTAAAAATTACAGTTTTTCTTAACATCTTTTAATTACATACTGTAGGGTAATATTTGCTAAACGTTGCTAAGGTTTTAGGCACCTATTATCCCATTCATTTGAATGGCTTATAGGGTGATGTAAGGCTTAACATTGTTTAGTAGATTGGCCCTTAACACCTAGCATCCGGGTAGGCCTGATTTTTATACCCTGGCTGTGCTCAAAGCTGTGACCATGCAGCAAGCTTAAGCCTATAGGGAACCATGTTAAAAATGGTTATTGAGGCAAAAAGTGACACTGTGTGCTCATTTGCATGTCATTTCCCAGAATCCCTTGCTGTAGTGGAAGTGCTGTATGCTGGGTGATAATGGGGAAAGGCGGGGTTGCAGACCTGCCTAAGACATGCAGATGAGCATACAGTTATATTTGCATATTTGCTTTCCTGTGGAGGGTTTTTGTCACTTTTTTTACTCACCATAACTTAACTCAGTATTATATATATATATCAGACAAGTAGATATAGGTCATGTATTCAACTTTTAACATTTCCATGGTAAACAAATGCCTCGGAGGGATTTATATTTATCTAAAGTCTTCTGGTGATGAGATCGTTTGCCAGTCCTCCAAGCGCTGTCCTTTTGTTTGCAAAGTAATTTAGGAGCCACCATTAGTGTGAAACAGATAAACATTAAGTGGCGGGTGATAGGCTTGAACTCAGTGTTCCCGGAGAAATGCAAGGCATTTTCATCTTTCACAGGATAAGTAAAACATTTACTTTGAGAGTGATCCGGTCTTTCTTAGGAAGCCAGTTACACTGACATTTTTGTATATATTGAATGGCCTCTTTAAAAGGCAGATATATTTAGAGTGGCACTGCGTTAAACGGAAAGAAAAACTTGCTCAAAGAGTACTTCCGCACAACAATTATATATGGTGACGTTTCTTTACACGGACTCCTTTAAGTGTGGTGGAATGTCCTTGGTGCTTTACATAAATCTACTGCTCAGGTACAGACTCTTAAGAGTAACACACCAGGACAGAACAGCAGATATAATGAAAAAATCGACTTTCCACCGCAGCCTGCAGCCTCTCATCTCTTAGCTCAACCTCATGAGGCCCCTGGCTTCACTTCTGCTTGTTTTTAATTTGATTTATTAGTCGGTTTTGACAAGGACATTCATATAAACGTGTAGGGTTCAGGCTGATTTGGGGGTCAGATGGTGAAACAGTCTGGTACTGATGTGTCTGTAGGGGAGAGGCGGTGCAGCAATCATTTTTAATTAAGTAATAATCCCTGAAGAACAGGACATTACTGGGCAGTAATGCCCTGGCTGGAGTAGTTGAAGGCCCGAGGCGAAGCCGACCTAAATGTATGTTTTCCCCAACATTGATAATAACAACCACCACTCCCTCTCTCGCTCTTTCACACAACTGGACCCCCCTCAATCCGCTCTTTCACACAACTGCCCCTCCCCCCCAATCCGCTCTTTCATACAACTGGATCCCCCAAATCCCGCTCTTTCGCACAACAGGACCCCTTCCTCTTGTCCCTTTGCTCAGCCCAACTCCCCTCCCACCCACTCCCTTGCTCGTCCATATCCCCTTTCTCTCGCCCCTCTCGCTCAGACGGTCTGCTCTTCGTTGCTGTAGATTTGATTGTCAAAGTGCCATTATGTCCAGAAGTTTGACCAATCCTAGAGCAGCGTTCCAGTAATGTCCTTCAGTTTAATCTATGATAATACAAATGTAATTAACAATTTTTGTTGCCTGGAGGAGGGGGGCAGACCCAAACTGCATTGCCCCATAGGCATTAAAAGGGGTAAAGGAAGCTTTGGGGCCTTCATTGCCATATTTTCCCAGGCCCTTTAAACCTTTTGCCCTCTCACATCATCACTGCAGTCCGTGCAGTGACACCCCTCAATAAAAAGCACCCCCACAAATCCTCTTCTCACCTCCTCTCTCTCTACTCCTTTTTGCTGCAGGAGATATCTCTCCTAATCCTGGACCCAGCCATATACACACCTGCTCTCACTCATGCCTCCGTGTCACCTCTTTCCCTGCTAATGGGGTTAATCCATCTAATTTTATACCGACCAACCTTGAAACTCACAACGCAAAATAAGAATCCCAATAGCCGGCACTCATGGTTACTGTCCCACAACCACAGTCACAGCCGCTCCTACCAACCATTGTGACCAAGCCCTGCCATCTACAGCACTTATTCCCTCACCTGCTGTCTCTGCAAGTCTCCCTACATACGCTTAGATTGTCAGCTCTGTGGGGCAGGGATTTCCTTTCCTATTGTCTGACTTAGCTGCGCTTATTGTATTATTATAATCCCCTGTACTGTATTGTCTTTGTAAAGCATTGAGCACACTGTCGGCACTATATATAAATAAAGATATCCATACATACATACTTACATCCTCAGGCACTTAGCAATGAGACCATGTTAGTGCTATTTAATTTTAATGGAGCTAAAATCTACTGCAGCGCGGGGACGATGGCGTTACAGCATATTGTATATGGGCTTCTGACTATCGGGCTAATGCAGGGGTTCTCAACTCCAATCTTCAAGCCCCTCCAACAGGTCAGGTTTTCAGGATATCCCAGCTTCAGCACAGGTGGCTCAATCAGTGGCTCAGTTGCAGAGCCTGCTTCAGCACAGGTGGCTGTGGCCCCTCTGGCACTCAAAAGGTTAACGTTCGATCGGAAAATAAATCGCTCATGCAACACCCATTGACTTTTAACGTTAAGCGCACTTGTGGACAATGTTTCGTTCGAATAAGCTGTTACGTCAAACAATGTGTGACATTTGCAACGCTCGCCAACGCGTGCAGAGAACACCCTCCCTTTGTTACCGTAGGACACACATTTTCAGTAAAACCACGCACCCAAAAATGTCATTTATTCATTTTTTTCACAACTTTTTTTTCTCAGATCAAAAAAACAAACTACTGGCTGATAACGAAAGACAATTAAAGGTGGTTTATTAAAAATATATATATTTGTGTTCAAAACGGGTGGCTAGTAATACTGTATCCAATTTGATTAGAACCAAACTCTTGATGGATGTTGCGTTTCACGGAGCTGTAAATGTAAATGGTTTTTCCTCTGGTTACTTGTGTTTTATTAGAAATGTATAAAACTTGAATGTGGAGTTCCAGGTTCTGGCCTGGAGAATATCGCTGCTCCAAAGCACTTTGTCTCCTATCAAAAGGCATTAATAATTTAGTCTCTAATTAAAAGTAAGGTCAAACAATGAAAATGCCTTAACTAAACAGTTACAGCATGATATATTACATTGTCAGGATATTTTAATGGATGGATTGGGTGCTTCTAATTTAAAAATTGAACAGATCAACATAGTGGCTGATTGTGTATATATATAATAATTTATATATATATATATATATATATAATTGTATAATGTATAAATGTACATGTGTATTATCCTAAAACCTTACAGGCTATAGGTGTACCAGGTAACATTAAAGATATATTCATTTTTATCTATGGTAAAAAAAAAGAGCAAAACATTGTCTCAATTTGATGTACAGGTAGTCCTCGTTATCCAACGTTTCACTTTACAACGAATGGCATATCCAACGCTTTACAATGCAACCCTATGGGCCGTTTTTTGACGCCTGAATGCGTTATCCAACGCTCACCGCCACTGATTAACATGGGACTCACTTTACAGCGGTTTCACTATCCAACGCTACTTCCAGAACGGATTCCGTTGGATAACCGAGGACTGTCTGTATTGGAATAATGTAAGTTCGGTGCAAACTGTGATCATACGATAGACAGCACACGGTTTCCTGCACTGTGAAAAATGGTGCAGATGTCCATGCGAGCTACTCCAAGAGATTAAAGAATCCATAGCATATAGGTTTTGTTGTCGTAGTTCTTTATGGGAGATGTAATTGCAATATGTGATAAACAGGATAATGACCTGTGATCTTACACCGTATTAATTTTGGGGTCTTGTAATCCTGCCTCTTCTAGTGGTTTAGGCCAGCGGTGTTCAACTCGAGTGCTCAAGGCCCCTGCATCAGGTCAGGTTTTCAGGATATCTCAGCTTCAGCACAGGTGGCTCATTCAGAGCTGAGCCTCTGATTGAGCCACCTGTGCTGAAGCAGGGACTGATTGAGCCACCAGTACTGAAGCAGGGGCTGATTGAGCCACCTGTGCTAACGCAGGGATATCCTGAAAACCTGACCTGTTGGGGGGGCATGAGGACTGGAGTTGAGCACCCCTGTTTTAGGCTACTGTTAAAGGGTGGACACTTTCACTGTTGTTTTGGTTTTCAATATTTTCCGTGTGGTGGTTTTGTTGCCACTAGATTAGTTGTGATTTTAGAGAAATATGGAAGACGTTTTTTTTTTCCTAAAACAAGCAGGACATTTAATTTAAAAAAAATTGTTTTGTGAACATTCAGAAAACTCTTTGTTTTTTCACCAAAGTTTGCAGGATTTTTTGTTCACAACCTGAAAAGTCATGTAGGTTCTTAGAAATACGAGCAGACACAGCCTTTCTCCGCTTTTCTCTTTTCATTTGGCTCAGATTCCACCATTTGACTTGAACTTTCGAAGCTCATCAAGTTCGAATTTCGAACCCGAGAAAACGTGCCCATCCTTACCAGTGCCGCGCCAGCATAAGTGAAGTCCTGCCAGCAGGAAACAGTCAGGATGCACAGGGTTCAAACCTCTATTCAATTTGCCAATGAAATATCTCACACCAATACCATTTTTTGTTCCTTTTCAGTGGATATAATGGCAAAGAGGTTTGAGGACTTGTGTTCTTCATCTTGTCGACAGTGGAATCGGATCTGCTGTGTTCCCGGAGATCGACATCTCTTGATTCAGTTTAGAAAACCACGAAGAAGCGGGGATAGGGGGAATAGCCAGTTTAAATCTCTGTATTAATGAACGGAAGGCACACAACTCATGCAGCCATCTGTGATGCTGAGCAGAAGGGGGAGAAGGGAAAATCTGGAAGCTTAGCCAAGTTGTTTAACTTCCTTCCATGTTCCGAATGCTATGTCAGCAATCTCCAGCCAACCCTCAACCTCCTGCCTGTGCCCCAGTGACTTATGTAATGAAAATAATAGGTTTAGGAAAGGAAAAAACCCGGCGTGCAATAAATTCCAAGCCAAATACAGAAGAGGCCCCGATATACCATATATCTGGGAATCACATCAACCAAACAATGCCAGAGGGGCCACCAAACCATTGCAAAGCAAGGGGAGATGAAGCGTTTCCTGCCCGTACTTGATATTGTAATTAGCTTACAAAAAACATATTTATAAGTAATTAAGCAAACTCGATATTGGGCCATAACCTCAGTCTATTTGTACGCCCCGCGGGATCCCTTTCTTCTGTAATGTCAGCTCCTATGTCCCCTTTTTAAACATTTATGTAAAAATCTTTGTGGAATGGACTATATCCCAGGACGTCGTTCAGTCGTATAGTAGCCGTATTATAGGTCCTGGAGAAAAGCAACTTTGATGTAGGTTGTGATACCTTTTATCCACCATGAGAGTTAATTCCTAGTGTAAAGAGGTTTCAAAACCGCATAGTATCCTCCTTCACGTGTACAGTACTTGAGTACTGTAGTGCTATAGTAGTGTAGCAGTGTAGTCCTAGAGTACTGGAGTACTCTAGTAGTGTAGTACTGGCGTAGTGTAGTACTAGAGTACTGTAGTACTAGAGTAGTGTAGTACTCGTGTAGTGTAGTACTCTAGTAGTGGAGTAGTGGAGTACTGGCGTAGTGTAGTACTCGTGTAGTGTAGTACTCGTGTAGTGTAGTACTCTAGTAGTGGAGTAGTGTAGTACTGGAGTAGTGTAGTACTGGAGTACTCTAATAGTGTAGTACTGGAGTAGTGTAGTACTGGAGTAGTGTAGTACTCTAGTAGTGTAGTACTGGAGTATTTTAGTACTGGAGTAGTGTAGTGTACTCAGTACCTATGAAGAAATCTACACGTTTTCGAACGCTCTGTACACTAGAATTCAATCTCAGGCTGAGTCCATAGAGACTTCAGCCGGGCGGAGGCGCGCGGAGGCGCGCGGAGGCTGAGGGAAAGCAGGTGCTTTCCCTGGCCTTAGACCGCGCGCCGTCCGGGGGCTTGTTAGGGGGGGGAGTGAGGGCCCTGTGACGTCACGGAGCTGGTTCGCCCTCATTGGGCGAACCGCTCACATGACCGGCCCTGCGCTCCGGCGAGCTCAGAAACTAAAGATTTGTTAAGACACACGCTTCCGCAAGCGTGCAGAAGCGTGCGCGAGCCCCTGCTAAAGCCGTTCTCATTGCGGCTGCAGGGGCTCACTGCCGAGCAGCAGCGCGCCTCAGCACGGGCGCTGACCATGCCCGAGGCCTAAGGCCTCGGATATAGTGGGCGTGCGCGGGACGGAAGGCATGGCGTCACACGCGCCTGTCGGCCGAGCAATCTGTGGCCTGTGATCCACAGCGGAGGCGTGGCCATGATGTTACGTGAGCGGCTCGCCCTCATTGGCTGAGCCACCCACGTGACCCAGCCGTCGCACGACAAAAGCACATTTTTTTGTCTCGCAAAACATCTGCCACGCCGTCGCATTTCATCGCGCTCTCTATGGCCTGCCTCATTGAGGTGCGGCCATTTGTTCGTGCCGCGTGCAGTATGGACACGGCCTAAGAAGATCTCTACTGTTGGTTTGCTAAACGTTATCCCATCCCATGAACACGCTGCACTGTAATATGCTATTAAGTATCTTTTTTCCAACTGCTTTATTGAATCGTATACTAGTGCCACTCTTGCTACTGTCTTTCCTTCAGTAATAATGATCCGAGTGGAAGGCGCAGTCACCGCTAACAGCCAGCGTCCATGGGTGCTCAGTCACCGCGTACGGTGCTCGGTACAAACACCGCCGCAGTCCAAAGTGCGTAGATGGATAAAGAGGGGCACGCCGATGGTCTTTCTTATTAACAAGTGGGTTTGTTGAGCAGTGATGGACGTCTCGGTCCGGTCGCGATCCCTTCTCAGGACAACAAACAAACAAAATAGTGAGCACCAATTATAAAAGAGAGCCCAATCTCCTAACGGGACTGTAGCAAAACAGATTAGCCATGAAGTGTCTAAGTGCCATAAAGTGATAGATGGGGCCTATAAAAAAAGCAATCATAAAAAATATGGCCGGGCCGTTTACTCGCCTGTTTTTTGAGCGTTGCTATCACGGTGTTCAGAAAGCCTCGATTACCTGTGATAGCAAAATTCCCAAAACTGGTGAGTAGCCGGCGATGTGAAGATCGACCCTCTGGAAAGGGCACACCCGGCGATTTCTTTCTGCTGCAGAGAGAGAGAGAGAGAGAGGAGAGGGGGGTGAGAGAGAGAGAGAGAGAGAGACGCCTCTTCCAGCGCAAATCTCGCCCGAAATGAATGAAAAATGTAATACTAGTGTCTGCTTCCCTAGATACAGGCCCCGTTATGGGGTGCCGGTATCTCCTATGCATTTTATTTCTAGTGGGCCAAGTGGACAGTTAAAGGCTAGGAGATACCGGCACCCCATAACGGGGCCTGTATCTCGGGAAGCAGGGGGCCCCCGGACCTAAAATCAACGCAGTTCTGCTCCGGAGACCCCCTACTCATCTACACTAGTATTAAAACGTATATTAAAACGGCTGCTACCCACAATAAACATTAAAACCACAACAACACTAATACCCACCTCCTCTACCCAACATGATTGATACCAGAGGCGGCGGGGGTCCTCGGGTGGTCCCCGCGGGTGCTTGGGCCCTCGGGTGGACCTTGTGGTTGTCCTCAGGTGGTCCCTGCGGGTGTCTGTGGCAATTTTCTTTGCAATATATAGAAATAAATACCCCCCCCCCCCCAACACATGAAGTACAGTAATGGGCAAAATAACTATTATCCAGATATGGATAATAGCTCATTTGACAATTATAAAATAAAACATTAGCCGGCGAGCATAACGAAAGTAAATAAAGCGTTCAACTTATCCATGCCATCATGAACGGCGTCCCCCATGTCCTCTGATGCCAGCGAGAATACATGAAAAAATACAATCTAATGGCCCCTAACCCCTTAATTCCTATAGCGGTTACTAACCGCTATGGTGATTAAGGGGTTAGGGGCCATTAGANNNNGATATGGATAATAGCTCATTTGACAATTATAAAATAAAACATTAGCCGGCGAGCATAACGAAAGTAAATAAAGCGTTCAACTTATCCATGCCATCATGAACGGCGTCCCCCATGTCCTCTGATGCCAGCGAGAATACATGAAAAAATACAATCTAATGGCCCCTAACCCCTTAATCACCATAGCGGTTAGTAACCGCTATAGGAATTAAGGGGTTAACGTGTAAAAAAAAGTGTATGTGCTACAGCGCTAATGCTTAATCAAAAAGTAGTGTACTATAAACTCTACAGGTAGTAACCTCAGTGCCTAAAAATAATAGGAAGGCGGACAGGAACAGTGATAGATGAATCTACACACACAACAGATACAAGAAATATACCGGCGCCTCAAACGTCAATAATATAGTGAAAGTCCTGACCATATAGCATGAACCAGTCCTGTTGAACTAGAAATCCTCTGATTCTTGATAGTAGTCTTTCTTTTCATATGTTGTGAGACTACTATCAAGAATCATCAGAGGATTTCTAGTTCAACAGGACTGGTTCATGCTATATGGTCAGGACTTTCACTATATTATTGACTTTTGAGGCGCCGATATATTTCTTGAATTAAGGGGTTAACCCACCCTCCCCCGCTACCCACCTGGGAGGCCTAACTACCCACCCCGGGACCACTATACCCACCCTGTATCCATTGATTGGCATAGTGGTACATCATACCCATATAATATGGGCATGATAAGCCACTATTGCAGTCAATGGTCACCTTAATAAAAAGCATGAAGGCCAAAAATACACAATAATAAAAGATATACACAAGCACCTAAACACCACAATTAAATAAATAAAAGCACTAGCCAACGAATTAAATAAATAAAAGCACTAGCCAACGAATTAAATAAATAAAAGTACAAGCCAACGAATTAAATAAATAAAAGCACTAGCAAACGAATTAAATAAATAAAAGCACTAGCCAACCAATTATGGGTGACGGGTGATGACGTCGTGGTACGAGAGATTGCAGATACAGAGGGTGAAGACTTCTAAAGGTAAGTAAAATATTGAATGTATGTAAATATCTTTTTTCAGGTTTTTTATATTTATTTATTTTTATGTTTGTGATTGCCCATTGACTGATAATGTATTAAACTGTGCCCCTTTAGGGTACAGATAAATATAGTGACAGCCAATGCATTTTTTGGCAAATGCTTGTTTTGAATTGATTGTAATTTTTTCTATTTTGGATTCAATTGTTTGGATTTTGGATGGCTTGTTTTTAGTACATTTTAGGATTGGTTAGCGTTTAAAATTAATTATTTGTTTTGTTGGCTACTGATTTAAATTCATTAATTGTTTTGTTTGCTAGTGTTTAAAATGAATTAATTGTTTTGTTGGTTAGGGCTTTTATTTATAAAATAGATCTGTTGGCTAGTACTTTTATTTACGTATTTAATTGGTTGGCTTGTGCTTTTATTTATTTAATTGGTTAGTTGGTGCTTTTATTTCTTGAATTCTGGTGTTAAGGTGCTTGAGTATATCTTTTATTATTGTGTATTTTTGGCCTTCATGCTTTTTATTAGGGTGACCATTGACTGCAATAGTGACTTTTCATGCCCATATTATATGGGTATGATGTACCACTATGCCAATCAATGGGTACAGGGTGGTTATAGTGGTCCCGGGGTGGGTGGTTAGGCCTACTGGGTGGGTGCGGGGGAGGGTGGGTTAACCCCTTAATTACTATAGCAGTTATTTACCGCTAAGGTGATTAAGGGGATAGGGGCCATTAGATTGTATTTGTTCATGTTTTCTTGCTGGTATTGGAGGACATGGACCTGCAGTATGCTGACAAGGATGCCCTTCATGATGGCAGGGGTAAGTAGAAAGGTTTATTTACTTTATTTATGCTGGATGGCTAATGTTTTATTTTATAATGGGCAAATACACTATTATCCATATCTGGATAATAGTTATTTTGCCCATTTCTGTACTGTAATGTTGGGGGGGAGGGGGATGTATTTATTTCAATGTATTGCAAAAACAAATCTGCCAAAGGATTGGCCAGCAGGGACCCATGGGGACCACTCGAGGACCCCCAGACACCCGCGGGGTCAACTCGAGGACCCACAGACACCCACGGGGACCACCTGAGGACCCCGCGGCCTCTGGTACCAATTATGTGGGGGTAGAGAAGGTGGGTATTAGTGTTTATTGTGGGTAGCAGGGGTGGGTGAAGGGGGTATTTGGCCCTTGGTGGGTAGTGGGAGGTGTTAACCCCTTTATTGCCTTAATGGTTAGCCGCTAAGGTAATGAAGTTGACTGTAAATATATTTTTATTGCATGGGATTCATGTCGGGGGTCTCCGGTGCTGATATTAATGGAGAAGGAGTAGCTCAATGAGTAATGACACTGACTGGCACTGAGTTTGAAGGAACCTGGTTCAATTCCCGGTGTTGGCTCCTTGTGACCTTAGGCAAGTCACTTTATCTCCCTGTGCCTCCGGCACCAAAAACATAGATTGTAAGCTCCACGGGGCAGGGACCTGTGCCTGCAAAATGTCTCTGTAAAGCGCTACGTAAAAAACTAGCAGCGCTATACAAGAACATGCTATTATTATTATTATATCAGCTCCGGAGACCCCCAGGCATGAATTCGATGCAAAAAAAAAGCATTTTTTGTTCCAAGTCCCGTCTCGTCGCCTCTCAGCAGCTTCTCCCCAGCCTAACGCCAACTTTTCTTGGCGTGAGGATTTTGGGAGAAATTCGGCATTCTAGAGCCGCGATTTGCCTCGATAACCTAATCACGGCTACTAGAATTGCACGAGTTTCAGAACCTGCCGATAAGTGGCTTATCGCCGCACACCCAGCAATTTTTTTTATGGCGGCTGAATTTTTTTTGCCGATTCATGCCTTTATTGCCCACTTATCAAGGCTTACTGAATAGCAGTAGACATTTTGGCCGATAAGTGCTCGATAAGTGGCTATCGAGACTTATAGCATAGACCCCATAGTGTCATAATGATGTTAAAGCAACACAACATGTAAGACTTGACATAATTATGCAATAAATAACATAAATGTACCAGGGAGCATGAACACCGTCCTAATGTTCTATGCAACTAATACACACTATTGTAGAGGTGTAACGTCTAAACATAAATTAAATAATAAACAGTGGTAGTTGCAGAAATATAAGAATTATCTGTGAGTAGAATAATAAGCCCACTTTTGAAGTGAAACTTCTTTAGTGGCACCTCATTCGTGATGGGACAAAAATGGATTGTGGGGATAGAAAATGAAACGGATGTGACGTCACAGTGCTGGCAGTTGAGGCCGGGCTGAGTTCTGGCAAATCACATGCGGCGGCGGCGGCGATAGCCGCCGGCGCCGCTCCTAACCGTTTCGTTTCCCCCCCACACGGCCGCTTACACACTCCCACCCGCTCAACATTTACTCGCCGCCGCAGCTCCTAACAAGCGCCGCTCCCCCTTAAAATGTAATCGCCGCCGCCACTCCTCAGAGACCCGGTGCCGGACCGCAGCCCGAGGAGATACTGCCGCCGTTCCCCGCCCATTGATATGCTGCGCATGCCCGGTAGTCATGGCGACGCTCAAGACGCCATGACTCTCCTCACAGGGACACTGAAGCCCACACTGCTCCCCGGGGCCCTATGCAGGCCCTGATCTCCTGCGGCCTCTCCTCCCGGTGCATGCCCCGGCCGAGGCATAGAACTGCTCCGGTAACAGGGGGGGGGAGGAGGGGGGTGATGAGTGCGCTGCGTCCCCCATGTCCCCCACAGCACCATCAGAAGCCCCTGAGTCGGCTCCAGCTGACGATGACGCGCTTCTCCCTCTCCCCCCGCCGACACTGCCTCCCTCCCCCCGCCGACACTGCCTCCCACCCCCCGCCGACACTTCCTCCCACCCCCCGCCGACACTGCCTCCCTCCCCCCCGCCGACACTGCCTCCCACCCCCCGCCGACACTGCCTCCATCTCCTCTGTGCCGCGATCTGGTAGGAAGGGGGGGGGGGGACTGCTGAAAGGGTCTGGGGGCAGGAAAAGGGTGCTGCAGGGAAAGGATAAGGGTGCTGGGGAAAGTCAGGAGAGAGGGGGGCAGGACACACACACTGACACACACACACACTGACACACACACACACACACACACACACACACTGACACACACTGACTGATACACATACACACGCACGCACACTCTGACACACGCACACTGACTGACACACATACACTCACTGACTGACACACATACACACACTGACCGACACAGAGAGACATTCACACAACACAGAGAGAGAGACATACACTGACACACACACATGCACACACTGACTGACACACATGCACACACTGACTGACACACATGCACACACTGACTGACACCACATGCCCCCACTGAACTGACACACATGCAACACACTGCCTGACACGCATGCACAACACTGACTGACACACATGCACACACTGACTGACACATGCTCTCTGACTGACACACATACATACTCTCTGACTGACACACATACATACTCTCTGACTGAGAAACATACATACTCACTGACTGACACATACACTGACTGACACGTGTGTCGAGCACACGCGTTATAAGTCAATTTCTGTGACAAAAGTCAAAGAAGTTTCACTTACTATGCGCATGCACCGCACACACAGCTTTTTTATTTATTAAGAAAGCCCATCAGAATGTTGCTCTTTATTCCTCTATGTACTTTCCTTCAGTAATAAACATCTGTCACCGGGGTGGCCAACTCCACTCCTCAAAGGCCACCAACAGGTCAGGTTTTCAGGATATCCCAGCTTCAGCACAGGTGGCTCAATCAGTCCTTGCTTAAGCACAGGTAGCTCAATCAGTCCCTGCTTCAGCACAGGTGGCACAATGAGTAACTGCTTCAGCACAGGTGGCTCAATCAGAGGCTCTGTCTTGAGCCACCTGTGCTGAAGCTGGGATATCCTGAAAACTTGACCTGGAGGGGGGGAGGGGTTGACAGGCTTGAAGACTGGGGTTGCCCACTCTAATATAGACAGACCCTTTGGTCAGTAGTATTGCTTTTAGTTACTGGTATTTGGAGGGGGGTAGAGTTTTTGGCACAGGAACGCCATGTTGGTTTTGCTGGTGTTGGTTCTGAAGGTTTTCCGAGTCTTCATATTAGGTCAGATTTTATAACCAGACATTTCTCCCTACAGTATATTCTACTAGGACTTTTACTCCTACCTTCTATTAGTCAGAGTCCTGTATTTGTGTAGGCAAGTGAGAAAAGAATACATATTTCTTTTTAAGACCAGGTGAATATGACAATTTCGTACTCATTATTCTCTTTGTGCGGTTATACGGGAACAGAAAGATTTAGAGAAAAAAAAGAAAGAAAGTTAGAGATGGAAACATCGTGAAAGTTGGTGAAACTTCTGTAGAAAGCTCTCTGTATTTTCAGAATTTATTCACTTTAGCCATTTGTGTACATCTGCGACGCCCCAAAGGCGGGCACATGATGGGGCTCCCCAAGAGCTGCTCCCCTCTGCACAGGACCAGCGTGCTAAGGGTTAAAATTTGCTTGTACTTTGTGGAACGTCAATCCCACCCACTGGAATGTTAATGAGCCAAGAGGACACAAAGAACTTTGTATTCGCAGCTGCATTCAATATGAATCCCTTCAGTGTACATCTGCGTCGCCCCAAAGGCGGACAGCCTTTGGCGCAGCCGAGGGGCAGCTAAAGGGTGTGAGCCATTTGCTGCCATTTGGTGATGTTAAAGCTTCTCTATTTCAATCTGAAACTCACCAACCCTGTACCCAATTTTCAAACTCTATCTGTCCATGAGATATCTGTGAATTGACTGTATAACCCTGTTCTTTTAATGTAACCATGCATTGTTATAACTCTGTGCCCAGGACATACTTAAAAACGAGAGGTAACTCTCAATGTATTACTTCCTGGTAAAACATTTTTATAAAAATTAATTTGTATCGCAACAGTAAAAAAAATAAAATAAAAAAAAAAAACCCAATTGTACAATGATCAGTATGCACATTCACTGCACTCTATAAAAATAAATATCATAAAAGTAAATAAATAAAAAATGCTACTAACTAGCGCTGTAACTAATGATGGTAATAAATGACTCTGCTGTTAGGCAACAATTTATCAAGACACTATGAAATCCTTGGGCGGTTATGCAGAAGAAATCAGGCTTAATAACAGAGCACAGTTTTTCCAGGGTGCTGAATGGATTTTGGAATTTAATAATGTTGTGTAAATTGCCTGGGAGGAGGAGGTGTTATCTGCGGGTTAGGAACTAGCACATGCAGTCAAGTAATGTGGGGTACAAGTCCCAGGTTAAATGTGGTTAACCCTATAGATGCTGGGGTCTATGTATCAAAAAAGGGGTACAAATGAAGCATTTTTTCTGCCTGAATTTATTCAGAGTATATTTACTCTTGTAGAATTTGGCGTACCTTTCATTTAAGGGGACGGAGGACAGGCACGCAGAAAAGTGTACAGTAACGCAACGCAAGTCGCGCATTTCCTAATACGTAGACCTGCGCCAACATCCAAATGTAACCCGGCACTCATTTGTCCCCTAAATCCCTCATCTTGTCGCAGGCAGACACAGGCGTACCCGGAAAAGGGTGCAACTCAGATGAATACGCCGACGCTGCCGGGCGCAGGTATATTTCAGCGCGAGTTGCGGCAATGTAATGATTATGCGACGACAATGTGACTTTGATACATAGAGATCGCTGTGTTTCAGGCTTTTAAAACGGGTTATTTTGATATAAAGTTGAAGTTTAAGATTTGAAACAAGCTTTTCTTCAGATGGGAATGGAACATTTTGGGGTTATGTTCAGTACGCACAGAGTCCCCTGGCTGAAAATCTGCAGGAAACCCCCCCAGAATGATTAAAGATGAACATTAAACATTAAATCTTTGTTTTTCATTAAATAAGAACCCTTTGCTTTCAATGGCGCCTCTTTCTTTGATAAATCTGAAACTCTTTTTGCAGCACTATTGCTGCGGTTGTGCAGCCTGGAGAATTGAATGCATAATTCCCATTTGGAGTGCGTGTTAGTGGGTCAATGAATCAAAGTATTTTGCTCTAATTTTGCCTCGTTTGCTGCGTAGTAATGAGGGGGAGGAGTTATTTTACACACATATGGGAACGATGGGTCCGCTTTTGACTGTCCTGTTTATGCACTTGAGAATATTTCTGCATTTTACTGCATCAAAACAATCACGTCTGTGTTTTCCAGTTTGACTCAGGCTAAAAATGGAAAGGTTTTTCTCTCGCGGCACGCTGTGGGGGTTATGTCGTGATGTGTCAGGTATTAAGGTACCGATGTAGCAGAGGTTACTGTACCCGCTAATTTGTTGTGGCGGGAAATCCATAACGTGATAGTTTGGAGCGGTTTTAGTCAAACAAATTTACACTCCAGAAGTCACGGGGAGAATTAGGATGCCCGATCTTCTAAGGCAGGGGTGCTCCACTCCAGTCCTCAAGCCCCCCTCCCCCCAACAGGTCAGGTTTTCAGGATATCCCAGCTTCAGCATAGGTGGCTCAATCAGTCCCTGCTTCAGCACAGGTGGCTCAATCAGAGCGTTGGCAGGACATTAATGGCCACCAGCTCTCCCAGGGGCCCAAGGACTGCAGTTTTGCCCTGAAGTCTGGGTCATTGAGTGGGAGGAGTATGGGAAGGGACGGGTTCTGATGGGTCATTGAGTGGGAGGAGTATGGGAAGGAACTGGGTTCAGTATGGGTCGTTAGTTGGGAGGATATGGGAAGGGACGGGTTTCTGATGGTCGTTGATGTGGGAGGAGTATGGAAGGGACGTTCTGCTGATGGTCGTTGAGTGGGAGGATTAGGGAAGGGACGGTTCTGATGGTGTTGAGTGGGAGAGTAGTGGGAGGGAGGGTTCTGATGGTTTTTGAGTGGGGAGAGTATGGGGGGGACGGTTCTGAATGGTTTGTTGAGTGGGAGGAGTATGGGGGGGACAAGTTCCGATGGTTTGTTGAGTGGGAGGAGTATGGGAAGGGACGGGTTCTGATGGTTTGTTGAGTGGGAGGAGTATGGGAAGGGATGGGTTCTGATGGTTTGTTGAGTGGGAGGAGTATGGGGGGGACGGTTTCTGATGGTTTGTTGAGTGGGAGGAGTATGGGGGGGACAGGTTCTGATGGTTTGTTGAGTGGTGGGGTGGGCATAAGCAGACTACAAATTGTTGAGTGGGTAGGAGAGGCGCAGGAAGAGCCGTCTCATCGGGGAGTTAGAGGTGCACCCTGGCGGCCAGTAGCAGAAGTGGGGTCCGACTTCCAGCCAGGGGCAACTTGTGTGTGTGGCCCGCTGGGCTACCCTCTGTTGCCGGGCCCTGGACAGTTGTCCAGTCGCTCCCCCCCCCCCTTGAGGGCCGTGATGGCCACTACAATAGATATCATACATTACAAAACATAGGCTTATAAAGATATATTTATCATTTTTATAATGTGTTATTACATTAGATGCAAATCTGTTAGGTAGGTCTGATGGATTATTGACCCAAATAAATGGAGGAAAAAAAGACGCCAGGAGACATAGAAATAAACACATTATTATACTTGAATTAAGTGACCGTTGCTCTGTTTTAAAATCTCATTGTATAGGTTGCTGACACACGGATCTGTGAGAAGCACATAAACCAACATTTATAGATAATACTTTCAGTTTCTTTACAAACATTGGCAAAATAAGTCAAACAGCAACAAACAAACAAAAAAAAAGTCTGGTTTAGCTATGAACGGAGTTACTTATTAAAATTCCAAGGTCTTAGTTTTAGGCAGGGGGCAGAACTGGTTAACATTTACTTTAAGGACATAGAAATATTGCTGAATAAATTATAATACATGATGGTAGGCTTTGCGAGATCTATTTTAGCATACCCACGGAAGCTTGCCAGCATGATAATTCGCGACCCGAGATTCCTTTTTAAACTCTCCTCTATAGCAGCAACACTTCACAATGAGGAGCAATCATTGTGAATTCTTTTAGTATTCATTGTCAAAACAGTAATTCTGATGAATCTATTTTACTTTAATATATGTGTGCAGTGAAATTCCATAGGAATTACCCAGCGGTGGATAATTGCCGAATCTCTCCTGTGCTGTGACCATGCCTTTACCTTATCTCCTAGACATTTTGTTATGTAAATACTGATTCTTAAACTGTGCTATTCAATCAGCACCGTAGCATTGAAAAGATATGTCTTGATGAAAGTTCTTCTAAAAGCCATTTTCCGAAAGTTGCCAGCCTTTGCCCGCAAACATATGCAGAGCCTCCCACACAAACTGAAACAGTCAGTGACATTGTTTTATTCTCTTTGCACTTTTAACTACAAAAGATAAATGTGCACAATTATACAGACGAGAGACATGTGGTCTAGCATATGTGTTGATAACCTAAACAGAAATCGTACTGTACTTTGCCAGATAACCGACATTGTTTTACATACACACGTATTAAATGGCACAGTGCTATCTGAGATTGTTCAAGCTACTTTAAAACATCTGGTGAATTATCAAATGATGTTAAAAGCGACATTTCATGCCTGGGAAAATCTCCTCCTCGGGAAAAAAAAAAAATGAACAAGTTGTAATATAAATCAATATGGAGTATGATTATACACTTCCATTTATCTAACACATCTTCTAATTATAGATTGGAGACCCACAAAAACATTACTGGTGCTCATCCTAAGGATTAATCCCCATGACCTCGCTGCCTCGTCCTAATCTCCTTCAACTCCCCTGAATGCCAATGTAAAAACCAATACCACAAAGAAGGACTTTACCGGTGTGGGTCAGTGGTCATGGGTGTGTGGAGTTGGGGCATCATTAACCCTTGGCAGATGGCTCCAGGTCACCGGGGCAGGTTAAGGCAATTGTGGTTGACTGTAATTTTTGGAAACTGATGCCATGCATTTGGGTTCCATGTTTCACAGTCCCATATACTCTCTTGTTGGTTGTGATTTGTCACTGCCGCTCCACATAGAATTTGTCACCAATAAATAAAGTACGAGCAGAATGAAACAAAGGTATCCTGCTTTTCTTAGTATGAACAAGATATTTTTTTAAATGCCTTATGTGCCATGCGTTGGGGGGGCTGGAGGCAGGGGTGACCAACTCCAGTCCTCAAGGGGAGCTCAGATCAGGTTTTAAGGATATCCCTGCTTCAGCATAGGTGGTGCAGTCAACGACTAAGCCACTGATTGACCCACCTGTGCTGAAGTGGGGATATCAGGAGAACCTGACCTGTTGGTGGCCCTTGAGGACTGGAGTTGGTCACCCCTGGCTGGAGGGAACCCAGTTGAATCTTGCACCCCCACTAGCGCATCACATATGTATTGTTTAAGTGTCTCCTTCTGCATCTGTGCCTTGTGCTTTTATATTGGACAATAATTATTTTGCAGTTCTGGGGTTAGTAGCCCTGATTTTGACATTAAATAAGAACATTAAAACAGGACTGGATCAGTCTGTCCCAGTGACCTTTTAAAATCCTTATTAACTAAATCACCAAATAATCTTCTGGAAACCAGGGAGTTGTTGGGTCTCCGTGTGTAACACATGGTAGAGTCGAAATGTGAGAGTCACCCCCCTCCCGCTTATGCTCAATATCTATCTCTGTCTGTCACGTCGTGAATCCAGAAATTGCCATATGGGAACCAGGAAAAACTTTGGACCAGTTGAACAGGGTAACATCATGGCTGAGATAATTGGAGTAAATATTTGCTTGTAGTTTTCTTACTAATGTGGTTTTTGTTTTGCTTGGCTCTTCTGTTAGTGATGTGACAATGAAAGACAGGACCTGCACTGCCCATGGTAAACGTCTTCAAATAAAAATAGCAAATCACTTCTCAACACCGATCTTTTGTGTCAAGAAATGTATATTAATCATCAACATTCTCTATTGGAGTCATTTATCTAGGGGAAGGAAATGACACGAATGCGCAGTTATTTTTAATGAAGTCTTCTTCTCAATTTTAAATAATGGTGTTCATTAGTATGCCCATCGAACTCATCTTTTGTATTCTTTCTGCAGTGGAGCTTTCCTTACTTTGTAGTGCTGTAGCATTTTACTGAGCACAGTAAGGCCACAATTGCTGTACAGACAGTCCTCGGTTATCCGACACAATGCGTTACTCAAAATGGCGTTGTAAAGCGAAACACGTTTTCCCACAGGAACACTGTTTAAATGAAAGGTTCCGTTCCTGAAGGCATTTTTAACACCAAAATACACCAAATATTTAATGCAGGCAATAAGATATGCAGCACACACATAAATTATATAGTGTATATACTGTATTATATATATAATATAACATAAAATATAATAATATAATATATTATATAGTATAATATTATATAATATATATATTATATACACATAAACAACTTTGCAAAGCGTTGTAAGAGCGTTGGATAAGCCGTTTTGGCGTTGTAAAAATGAACATAGGTATGCATTGCATAGCGTTGGATAAGCCATTCGTTGTAAAGCGAAGCGTTGTAAAACGAGGACTTCCTGTACATGTTGTTCTGGCTGTTGGATGTGGATCTGGGAGGCGGTGTGGTGGGTGTGTGTGTGTGTGTGTGTGTGTGTGTGTGTGTGTGCACTGCCCATAATAATGCAACACGACTATTAATTCAATTATTATGACTTCTATGCGCGCGGCTGCAGAGAAGTGTATGGGACCTGGGTTTATGTTTGTATTTTATGTATACTGCTCAACCCCGTTATAACGCGATCCGTTACAACGCGAATCCGCTTATAACGCGATGCAAGCGTGGCTCCCAATTTTCGTATTTCTGAATACTTTACAACACGATTATTGGCGTCTTAAATACTTTATTGTACAATGTATGCAATTGTACATTATTTCTAACGCGATCCGCTTATAGCGCGATGTGATTCTTTGGACCCCAAGCACAGCGTTATAAGGGGGTTGAGCTGTATTTGTATTTTCAGGTGTGGAAATGCTGCTTATTGGGGATGTTATTCAGGTGTGATTAACTACTTTATTGGGGGTTATTTGTGAAACTGCGACAGTGCCAATCGGGCGACTATCACATAGGAACTCCTATTCATTACAGTTCATAAGACTAAAAATAAGTGCGACTAACTCAGGGAGACTCACAGAAAACGAGAGATATGTGGCAGACCTGCAACTTTTTCAGGGGACAACAGCGCATTTCTGCAAAATGTAGACGTGGCTTTTTATTTTTCCAGAGAAAGAGTGGTGGATCCATGGAAACGCCTCCCAACAAAGGTAGTAACGTCTAATACAGAGAGGGAATGCCAACATGCTTGGGAGTTTCATAAGGCTATCCTAAATACAAGGGGAAAAACATGGATCAGATAGGACACTGACCAGACTGGATTGGCTGCGTGTTTCTTATCTGCCGTGACATTGTATGTTTCAGATTGTATAATGCAGCACGCACTAGACATTGATATCTGCCTCCATTGTAGGAAGGACAAAAAATATATTCTTACACTATATATATATCTATATATGTATATATATATATATATATATATATATATTATATAATATATATAATATATATATATAATATAGTGTGTAAGAACATATTATATATATATATAGTGTAAGAACATATTATATATATATACAGTTGGAAGTATCTAGTTAATGCACAGCACTGCTGTATAATACAGCATTCACCAGCAATCAGCTGCTGCTTTATAACTCCGGTGCTGAAGGGTCCGGCAATGCATCCTATGCCCCTCTAGCACTGAAGGGGTTGGGTGACCCCCTCCCTACCCCCCATTCTCCAGCCATTCCATATAATCTCCCAAAGCAAAAAAAAAGGGAGAGTGCAAACAGCTCCCCGTGATTGCAGAAACGGGAACTCATCCTCAAGGTGACATTTCCAGCGCTCCCGAGTCACATTCGTTCAAGGAGACGAGCCAAATATCAAACCCCCCGCGCCGAACCTCACTCCGCGAGCCCTTCTCCTATTGCATTTAAATTTACTCCACTTTCCCTTCCCTGACACCTGTTTAAATCAATATCTTCCTCTCCAGGTCGCGAGCCGAATGTGCCCGTGCTCTCTGCACAGCGCCTCTCAAATCCACTAAAATCAACACAATAATTGAAATATTTTCAAGCTGATTACACCGCAGCCCGCGGCGAGGCTGGTTGCTAAGGGTAAGCTCCCCGGTTGCTAGGGGGAGTAAATCATCTTGCATTATTTGATTTTTGTTATAGATATGAAACCGCTACTCCCTCGATTAAATGTCTCTCAGTCTAACACCTTTGGGACCTGGGGAGAGAAGGAAAGAAAACGGCGACCTTGACCCTGTCAAATAAATATCTCTAACTTTTCCTGTCCTCCGGCTTCAAGCCCAAACCTGTCTCTCTCTCTCTCTCTCTCTATATATATATATATATATATTTTTGAAACCTGACTTTAAAAACCAAAGCTGTGGGGAAAAGCAGACGAGAAGACGGGAAGGAAAAATAACTTGTCTTAATACAAGTTCTCCGAGCTTGGCTATTTGCACAGAGCAAAGCGTGACAGGGGGTGGGGGGGGGGGGGAAGCTACGGAGATCTAATAGCCTTGAGGATGGAAGATAGCCCTTGTTATGGCTTAGTTCGGGCACTTGCTAAATGGGTACCAGACATCTTCTGGTCAGAGAGAAAAGGAAACATCTTGGTGCTTTATTGATTTAAGAGACGTGTTAGCAAGCTGGATATTGGATTTCTAAGGAGGAATAATAGGGGTGAAAGGCAATGCAAAAAATATGGTTTGCTCCCCGCCCCAAATAAAGAAAGTAGTACTTTAGAAAGAGTCAGCAGCATGTTTAAATGTATGTATATCTTTATTTAAATAGTCCCCACAATGTACTCAGCGCTTTACACAAGAGACAGTTTAAATGTATTTAATATAACATTGGAAACCTTATGTTAGAGATTTATTGAACAGACAGATAGTAAGTACTCGCTGTAAGACATTTTTTCTACCCATAATAAAAAGGCAGCTATCATAGGGGGGCTACAGTGTAATGAAGGAAATAACCACTGCAGACATCAGAAAAAGAGATTGGTACATGACATCATGGCTTTGTAAAAGGTTAACTCTTGCACTGGTAGAATTTACGTCTGCGGGGGGAGGGGAATCGGTTTCAGTGCTTGGTACGGAGAGGGAGGCGCTGGTGGGCGGTGTGAGTAAAATCTGAGCGGTGCATAGTCTGTGCTGTGGCTAGCGATGTGTGTGGGGTGGAAACGTCTCCGTGTGTACTGGGACTTCATCGCTTTACGCCGAAACCTTCGGACCGAGGGAAAAAAATGGAGTGTTTTTGCTTGTCTTCCACTTTTTGTTTCCTATCCACTTTATTGCATGGATTCCCTAAGGCAGGGGCGGCCAACTCCAGTCCTCAAGGGACACCAACAGGTCAGGGTTTAAGGGTATCCCCTGCTTCAGCACAGGTGGTGCAGTGGAAGACTGAACCACTGATTGAGCCACCTGTGCTGAAGCAGGGATATCCTAAAAACCTGACCTGTTGGTGGCCCTTGAGAACTGGAGTTGACCACCCTTGGCCTAGTGGACACGTCACGGCCATTGTTAGCTCGCTTTCTGGGGGTGATATCCCGTACTGCGCTCCGGTGGCGTAAGGACCCCTCCCCTTCCATCACCGTCAGTGGAGCGGTCCCGTTATCCCAATGTGCCGGCACTCGGAGGGTTAATAACAATACGGCAGATGTGTGCCATGATATGTAAACCCGTATCAGATCAGTAAGGATAACCCAGAATGAGGCCGCCTTACAAAGAGGGAGACTCGCAACAAATGAGGCCTTCAGGCCCCGCTTACTAAAATAGATGCAGATGCCAATTCAATTAGCCCATCCTACAGCAATAAGAGCATTGCAGGACAGGACATGCCGGCAATCAGAAAGTGAAATGGTGCGGTGAGTTCCAGAGGCAGGGCTATTAGCACAGCACTGCAGGGCCTCACAACTGCCCATTCCCGTGACTTCAGATACTTTCTCAGGGTTCTTATTATTTCCCTGTTCTCGTCCCGGCAGAAATAGTGTTATTTCCACATATACTGATGAAAGGTGCAAAAAAAAACAGCGTTCCACCTTTACGTTTGTCTTTTTAGTCGTCGTTTCTGTCATTTGTATCTTTGATTGATTTGTATAGTTTAATATATTTCGTTTTTAGGTAATTGTCTGCGTACACAACCACCCGTAGGCCTCGTCCCCACTGCTCGCGGCTGCGCGCGCGACGGCGTCCGTGGCACAAACAAGATACGGCCCTGTATCGAGTGGCGTGACTACATATAGCGAAGTCAAGAAATTTGACTGCTGGCGCGGCGGCCGAGCGATAGCCACGTCACGGCGGCGGTTCAGCCAATGGGGGCGAACCCGCCGCACGACATCATGGCGGCACCCCCCCCCCCCCCCCCCCCTTCCTCAGATCCTCAGTCCTCAGATCGCTCGGCTGAATGTCACGAGTGCCCCTCTAGGCGCTCTGTTGCTCGCGCGCTCGCTGCGGCCGTAGCCTTAAAGTACAAACGTCCCCTTTATAGTCTCCTTGACCAGGCACAATAAGCGTTGCGATCAGTAAAAAATGGGTTGTGCTGGCAACACAGGGGTTAATATTTTTTGGATTATTGATGTATGAAACAGCCATTATTATTATCCAGTATTTGTAAAGCGCCAACATATGCCATAGCGCGGTAACAGGGGGGGGGGGGGGGGGGGGAATAGAGTGACATCAGTTACATAAACAGAATGACATACAAGTAAGAACAGACCAGCGCAAGCAGATACAGGAAGTCATGAGAGCCCTGATCCTGGGAGCTTACACTCTAGAGGGAATAAGGGGTAATGCACTCTGAGACCCACCCAAAACCGATGTCATTTTTTGGTAAACAAATGACATATTTAGAACCCGGTGCTCTAGCTTAAAAAAAAAGATGTACAAAGCAGTATTGTGTTCGGAACACATTCATCTACGTGATATTGTGCTGTGTGCTTGTGTTGAATGGTTAGAGGGCGTTACAGTGCCGGGAAATATACTATACAAATGGTATCCGGGAGGCAGCACTAGTATTCCATCTTCTGTAAAGTGTCTGACGGCAGCGTGCTACTTGGAGAAGTTTTAGATCTCTTTAGGACAGATATCACTGCCAGCTAAACTTTAACTACAGCCGTACCCATACTCCATCTGTGAGACAGCAGGTGGGCCAGGGAGGCCCACAGTCCTGCTGGGAAACAACCAGCTGTTCCCACCAACGTTTAGAAGACGGAGTCAATTAACAAACACTGCACAGACCTGCAAATTGAATCATTTCCGATGCCTCTGAAATCAAGATAAAGCCAACAGAAGCTTCTTGGTTGAGAGCAGTGGAATCTGTTCCCATGTAAACGCAGATCTGTTTGTTTCCGAAGGGTCTGCGGATGAAGTGGTGGAACGGTTGGTTTTGCAATAAATTGATGCTGAGAAAGTTATTTGTATCATGATTCTTAGGCCCAAACGCCGAATCAGTCACTGACTTCAAGGGGAATGTTCAGCCAAAAACGCAGCGGGGTGTATAGAATTATAGCCAGAGTGTATCAAGGTTTATTTGTCTTAGAACTTGTCTCAGTCCTAATATCTCACTATACACTCCTCTGCCCCTCCTTACATCTCACCTGAATATCTCACTATACCCTGCCCCCCTTACATCTCCCCCTAATATCTCACTATACCCTCCTCTGCCCCTCCTTACATCTCAGCTCTAATTTCTCACTATTCACCGTCCCGACTGCGTTCCGCTCAAGGATGTCGTCTGTCTACCCCATATTAGATATTGAATATCTAAAGCCATCTCCCGCCTTAAACCTTTCTCACCGACTGCCCCCCACCTCTGGAATGCCCTTCCCCTCAATATCCAATTAGCACCCTCTCTATCCACCTTTGAGACCCACCTTAAAACACACCTCTTTAACGAAGCATACGAGTTGCTCCGCTGACTTATACTGTACACCTCATACGAGTCATGCATAAACCTTGGCCCCTTGTAGATACACTTACCAGAACACTCTCCTACTGTCTCTGTAAGTTCTCCCCATTTATCACTTAGATTGTAAGCTCTTCGGGGCAGGGACACATTTTTCCTAATGTTACTTTTATGTCTCAAGCGCTTATTCCCATTATGTTCTATGTATTAGTGCTGTGAAGCGCTATGTACATGTGTGGCCTTATATAAATAAAGACATACAACATACATACTTACATACATACATACATACATACACAGGAGAAATGGGAACAATCCCCTAACTGGTGCTACAAAATATCACAGCATGGAGAAAGGTAATGAAAAAGTCCGGGACTCATATGTAGTGTAACCATAATCCACATAGCTCACGGCAGTGTGTATAATGAAGAATCTAGCTCACTAATAAGCCCCATAAGATAAGACCAAAGGCAGAAAAAAGACTGTACTACCAGGGGTAAGTAGTGTGTGAAACCGCTCTCACCCTGAACTGGAGCACTCGCCACCATCCGGCGGTCTAGGCGGCTGCAGCAGATAGAAAACAAACACTGGCTGCCGGAGAAGAGTCCGTGAGAACAAATAATGAATGAAACTCACAGTGTAGGAGTCAGCTGGTCCCGGCGAGGTGTGCTTCAGTCCCGGCGAGGTGTGCTTCAGTCCCGGCGAGGCGTGCTTCAGTCCCGGCGAGGCGTGCTTCAGTCCCGGCGAGGCGTGCTTCAGTCCCGGCGAGGCGTGCTTCAGTCCCGGCGAGGCGTGCTATAGTCCCGGCGAGGCGTGCTTCAGTCCCGGCGAGGCGTGCTTCAGTCCCGGCGAGGCGTGCTTCAGTCCCGGCGAGGCGTGCTTCAGTCCCGGCGCGACGGTGCTTCAGTCCGGAAGAGGGGATTCAGTCCAAAAGACAGAGGCGGGCTTCAGTCCCGGCCGAGACGTGATTGCCGGTAACGGCGAGGCGTGTTCAGTCCCGGCGAGGTGTGATTCAGTCACGGGCGAGCGTGCTCAGTCACGGCGAGGTGGATTCAGTCCAGGGAAGACGAGGAGTGATTCAGTTAAAGGCGAGGCGTAGGGTGCTTCAGTCCGGCCGAGGCGTGTGCTCAGTCCCGGCGAGGCGTGCTTCAGTCCCGGCGAGGGTTGTGCTTATAGTCCCGGCGGGGGAGTGTGTTTGGATTATGGTGGTCCGGAGAGCGTGCGTCCAGCAATACCGGCGAGGTTCTTGTGCTGAAGCCACGGAGAGGGTCCCAGGAGGGCGTGCTTCAGTCCCGGCGAGGCGTGGCTTCAGTCCCGGGCGAGGCGGTGCTTCAGGTCCCGGCGAGGGCGTGCTCAGTCCCGGGAGGCGTGCTTCAGTCACGGCGAGCGGATTCAGTCCCGGAAGGAGGCGTGATTCAGTCCCGGCGGAGACGTGCTTCAGTCCCGGCGAGGCGTGGCTCAGTCCCGGCGGGGCACAGACTTCTGGTGCTTCAGTCCGGCGCGAAGGCGGCTTCAGTTTCCCGGCGAGGCGTGCTTCAGTCCCGGGACGAAGGCGTCCTTCAGTCCCGGTTGAGGAGTGCTATAGTCCCGGCGAGGCATGCTTCAGTCCAGGCGAGGCGTTGCTTCAAGTCCCTGCGAGGAGATTGCTTCAGTCCCGGCCGAAGGAGTGCTTCATCCAGGCGAGGCGTGCTTCAGTCCCGGCGAGGCGTTGCTCAGTCCGCGAGACGTGATCGTCCGGCGAGGCGTGTGCTTCAGTCACGGCGAAGGCGTTGCTTCGGTCCCGGCGAGGCGTGATTCGGTCCCGGCGACAGGCGTGCTTCAGGTAACGCGAGGCGTTCGACAAGTCCCGGCGATCGCGAGAGGCGTGCTTCAGTCCGGCGAGGCGGCTTAAGTCCCGGCGAGGCGTGCTCAGTCCCGGCGGAGGCGTGGCTTCAGGCCCGGAGAGGCGTGCTTCAGTCCAGGAGAGGCGTGGATTCGGTCCCGGCGAGGCGTGCTTTCAGTCCCGGCGAGGCTGCTTCAGTTCCGGCGAGGCGTGAGATAGTCCCGGCGAGGCGTGCTTCAGTCCGGCGAGGCGTGCTTCAGTCCCGGCGAGGAGGTTGTGCTATATTCCCGGAGGGAGGGGGCTTCAGTCCCGGCGAGGCGTGGCGTCAGTCCCGGAGAGGCGTGGCTTAAGTCCCGGGCGAGTGTGCCTGCAGTCCCGCGAAGTGTGCTTCAGACCAGGAGAGGCGTCTTCAGTCCAAAGGGGGGCTTCAGTACGGCGAGACGTTGCTATTAGTCCCGGCGATGCGTGCTTCGTCCCGGCGAGTGTGGCTTAAGCCCGGAGAGGGTGTTTGGGCTGTTTTTTTTCAGTCCGGCGCAGGCGTTGCTCAGTCTTATCACGTTGCCGAGGCTTGCTTCAGTCCGGAGAGGAGGTGCTTCCAGTCCGGCGAGGCTGCTTCAGTCCTCGGAGAGGCGTGCTCAGTCCCAGCGATTCCGAGCTGTGAGTCAGTACCGCGAGGGCGGCTATAGTCCGGCGAGTTGGCCCCGTTTTTTTCCTGTTTCTTCTCAGTCAGGGAGAGGCGTGCTTCATGTATTAAGGAGGAGAGGCGTTATTCCCTCTGGGTCTCCGGAGAGGCGTGGTACTTCACAGTCCCGGCGACCGCGAGGTTATTCAGTACACGTTCGCGCAGCGCGTGCCTTCAAGTCCCGGCGTGTTACGTGATTCAGTCCCGGGCGGAGGCAGTGCTTCACCCGTTCTCACGGCGAGCGAGCTCGCGCTCCGTACCCCGGCGAGGAGTGCTTTGCTTTCAGTTTTCCCTCGACCGGCGAGGCTTTTTTTGGATTCATGTTTCACGGCGAGAGCACGGTCCGCTGTCCAGTCCCAGCGAGCGGTGAGTGGGCTTGTTCATGTCCCGGATTGACGTCAGGTCTTTGTCCTGCTATCGCTCCCCGGCGACGCCTGTGTTTCTTAGCTCCCGGTAGATGGTAGTGCTTCAGCCCGGAGAGGAGTTTATTCTACTCGGCCCTTTGCGACTAGCAGGCGTGCTTCACCGTTCCTTCTTTCATGGTCTTTATGATTTCCGCGCGTTGTCTTCTTCGTTTCTAAGGCGACGCTGTAGAGCCGTTTTAGTCCAGGTTTCAGCGCGAGGAGTGTTCGAATTCATTCCAGTGGCGAGGCGTTGTTGCTTTCCAGTCCCGGTGAAGGCTGTGCTATAGTCCCGTTTGTCGATTTGGCATGCTCAGTTCCGTTAGAGGCGTGACTTCTAGTCCGGAGATCGGGCGACTTCCCAGTCCCGTGCCGAGGACGTGTCATTACCAGCCCCGGCGAGGCGTGCTTCTTTATGTCCCCCCCGCCGAGCGACGTTGCTGCAGTCCTTTCGGTTTGAGGACTGTGCTTCAGTCAGGGATTTCGCAGACGTGATCTGTCACGTCGGAGGCAGTTGGCTCTCGGTTCCCGGTCGAGGCGTGCTTCTCCCCGGTCACGGCGAGGGCTGCCCTGTCGCGTCCCGCGCCGAGGGTTTGCTCCTCTCGGTCCGGCGACGGCCCCGTTTGCCCTATAGTCCCGGAGAGCCTGTGCCTTCAGCCTCCCGCGAGCGCGGTTGCCTCACCCGTCCCAGGCGTTTATGCCCCGGACGGTCGCTCATAGTCCCGGCGAGGAGTGCTTGCAGCACGTTGCGATGCTGTGCTTCCAGTCTCCCCCCCTGGAGAGGCTTTTTTTTTCTTGCGACCCTCTCAGTCCCGTTTGCCGAGGCGGAGCCCTCTCATGTTGTTCCCACAGAGACGCTGTAGCTTCAGCCTCGGCGTAGGCCCTGTGCCCCTTCAGTTCACTTGTCGAGACGTTTTTTCCTTTCTGTTGTCTTGTTCATGTCACGATTGTTACGAGGCAGTTTTCTGCTTCAGTCCTCACAGAGGCGTGGATTTCAGTCCCTGGCCTTGAGGCGCTTTACCTTTCAGTCCCCCCCGGTCTTTGATTGCGCGTGGCTTCTAGTCCCAATTGGTAGGCGGGCTTCAGTTTCTCCGGTCGGACGTGCTCATGTCCAGGCGATGCTGGTGTCTTCAGTCCCGTTGCGAGGTGCTGCTTCTTAGTTCTTGAACCGGCGATGTCCCGTGTCTTCAGTACCCGGTCTGACCGTGTGTTGCTCAGTCCCCGGTTTGAGTGGTCGTTCGCTTTCTAGTTTTCCGGTTCGATTTGGCGTTGCTTACTTAGCCCGCGAGCGCGTGTGCTTTTGGTCCTGGCGAGAGGTGTGCGTGCTTTTCCGTACCCCGTTTTGCATGTGCTGCTTATTAGTCCTGTTGCGTATTTTGGTAGGCTTCGAGGGCCGGCGAGGTCGCTGTTGCATTCAGTCCAGGGTATGATTCGGCGGTCTTCAGTCCCGGCGAGTCCGTTTGCTTTCAGTCCCGGTTTCGCGTGTTCTTGCTCATGTCTCGGCGATGCTGACGCTGCTTTAAGTCCGGCGAGGTTCCCGGCTTCAGTCCACGCGATGGGCTTGTTGCGTTTTCCATGTATACGGCGTGATTTGTTGTCTGCTTCTTTTTTTATGTCCCAGGCTATGGCGTTTGCTTTCTAGTCCCGGCGTATGGCGGCTTCAGTTTTCCCGGCGATGTGTTCTTGAGGATCAGCTCCCGGAGATGGCGTTGTCTCCAGTCCGGCTGAGGCAGCTTAAGTCCACGTGAGAGGCGTGATTTAGTGAACTGGGATGGCTTTGCTTCAGTCCCGAGAGGCAGTGCTTCTAGTCCCGGCATTTTTGTTTTTTCTTTTGGCTTTCGGCTTCCAGTCCCGGAGTTCGGCCGGCTTTATAGTACTCCCCGTTTTTTGTAGTAGGTAGTGTCTTCTTCGTTCCCGTGCGGGGTGCTTCTAGCTCCCGGACGATTGGTTGCGGTTGCTTTGCCGTTTGAGAGGTCGGTCAGGTCCGGACAGGCGTGCTTCTGGTCCCGGTCTTGATTGGCTGTGATTTTTCAGTCCCGGTCTGACTGTGCGTTTGCTTTACATGTCCCGTTTTCGAAGAGGTTAGTTCTTTTATTGGACCCGGTCGAGGATGCAGCTTCGGGTTCCCGGAGATGCGAGCTGCTTCAGTCCCGGCGAGTGCGTGCTCAGCTATCCGGAGATTTGTGCTGGGATTCATGTCCCGTGCTGAGGGTAGTGCTTCAGTCCAGGCGTACCGGTGAGTGCTATAGTTTCCCTTGGAGTGCTGCTCTCTCTCTTCTTGCCCCCCTTGTGTCGTACGTCGCGATCAATGGTACCTACGTTCTGTAGTAGATTGTGGCTCCTATCTTTTCCCTTGCTTGCCCTACTTGCTCAATCACATGACTTCCCCCCAGTGAAACCAGAGGAACATCTAAAAAACTGACCAACTCCTCCCCCCCCCTTCCCACCACATTGGTCCCTTGGCCCGCCCCGCACACCTCTCATTGGCCTGAGGCGGAGTGACGGGCCAAAGGACACACACACACAGGGACACACACGTAGACCACACAACACAGTAGACACACAACACACGTATACACACACACAGTATACACAACACACACACGTATACACACACAACGTACACACACACACGTATACACAAAACACACAAGTATACACACACACAAGTATACACAAAACACAACACAGAACACACACACACACACACACACGTAGACACACACACACACACAGTAGACACACAGTAGACACACACACACACATACACCACACACAAACACCATACACACACAACAAGTACCACACACGCACGTAGACACACACATGTACACGTAGACACACAACATGTACACGTAGACACGTCCACACACACACATGTACACGTATACTCACACACATGTACACGTACACACACACATGGAGACATACACTCACACACGTACACACACGTATACACACACAGGTAACATACACATAATGTATACACACACACACACGTCTAGACAACATGTATACACACACCGGATACACACACACGTGTGTATACACACACACACGTGTGTAAACACACACACAGTGTATTACACAACACATTGTATACACACACGTGTATACACACACGTGTATACACACACATGTGTATACACACACCACATGGATACACACACATGTGTATACACACACAAAAGTTGTATGCACAACAAATCTACTACACACAATGTATACCTACACACATGTATACATACACACAGTATACACACCACACAGGTTATACACACACACGTACACAACAACACACACACACACACACACACACACACACACACACACACACACACACACACACACACACACACACACACACACACACACACACACACACACACACACACAATGTATACACACAAACATGTATACACACACACACACATACAATGTATACACACAAACATGTATACACACACACACACTATCCCCAGCACCACCACATCAGTACACCCACATCAGCACCAAACGCTCCCAAATCAGCACACCGATACAATCACCATCAGTACAGCCACAGCAGCACTACCACCGCACACCGCCATGGGCCGCGTGGACCACTCCCCACCCAAATGCCACCCCCACACCACAAACATCCCGGGCAACGCCGGGGCTCTCAGCTAGTAATATATATATTTTAAGTTATGGTGGGTGAAAAAGGCGACAAAAAACCTCCACCGTTAGCATATAGCCAATAAAGAAAATCACTTGTGAGCACATTCACATATCTCAGACAGGTCTGCGCCCCTGCCTTTCACCATTATCACCTAGCATACTGTGCTTCCACTGCAGCAAGGGATTCTGGGAAATGACATGCAAATGAGCACACAATGTGTCACCTTTTGCCTGAAATCCATTTACATTGAACCCATATAAGCAAATGCTCTGCTGTTCACACAGCGTTTAAGCACAGCACGGGATTAGATGCAAAGCCAGTCAAGACATGTTTCAACCTTAACCTCACATTGATGAGACCCATTAAGGTTGAAACATGTCTGTGAGTGGTTTGACTGGCTTTGCATCTAATCCCATGCTGGGCTTTAAAGAGCGTTTGAACAGCAGAGCATTGATTATAGGCTCATGTAATGGATTCAGGCAAAAGGTGACACATTGTGTACTGATTTGCATATAATTTCCCAGAATCCTTGCTGCAGTGGAAGCACTGCTAGGTGTGATAATGGTTGAAAGGCAGGGTTGCAGACCTGTCTAAGACATGTGAATGTGCTCACAAGTGATATATGATATATATTATATATATATATATATATATATATATATATATATATATATATATATATAGTATATATAGTATAGGTATATATATATATATATATATATATTATATATAGAGCAACTTCTTTAAGTATACTGGGATGTTGACAGTTGGAATGTCTTAGACAGGTCTGCAACCCTGTCTTTCACCATTATCGCCCAGCACACAGCACTTCCACTGCAGCAAGGGATTCTGGGAAATGACATGCAAAGGAGCACACAGTGCTACCTTTTGTCTCAAGATCATATTACACGAGCAACCCTTAAGCCAATGCATGCTGCTTTAAACACAGCTTTTAAGCATAAGCTGGGGTGAGATGCAAAGCCAGTAAACCCACTCACAGACATGTTTCAACCTTGATGGGTATCATCAGTGTGAGGTTGGTTGCTGGCTATGCTGGTTTGAGACTAAGAGTAGGTATTCACCACACTTATTAAGGTTATGGTGGGTAAAAAAAGTGACAAAAACCCTCCACAGAAAAGCATATAGCAACTGTAAATATTACTGTATGTTCATTTGCATGTCTTAGACAGGTCTGCAACCCTGTCTTTCCCCATTATCACCCAGCACACAGCACTTCATCTAAGATATGCAAATGAACATACAGTAATATTTACAGTTGCTATATGCTTTACTGTGGAGGGTTTTTGTTACTTTTTTTTACCCACCATAAAATTAATAAGTGTGGTATATATATATATATATATTTTTTTTTTTAAATAAGAAGAGAAGAAAAGTGCCCGATCCTAGTGTGATACCAGAGTATAAAAATATATTTAATAGGACTTTACTATTAAAAACTCACAAGACAGCCATGAATAAAGAGCATGGTAGAGTAAACTCATACGCCGACAGGTGACACCGAAACGCCGCTCTGCCTGCTCCGTCATGGGATGATATTCTCCAGAACTCCACTGCTGGTGTCGCTGCTTGTACAGTCCTCCGGCAACCCGCACATGAGGAGAGGAGTTCCTATTCTTTAGGCTCCCATCAATCGAAGACAGACCGCAGCAACCCTTTCTCTCCGGTTTTGAATTTCACACCCATACAGCTACCGTAGCTCACCTACAACACGTGACCCTACGCGTTTCTTCTGTCTCAGCGGATTTCATCAGGGGATGGACTCTATTAGCACTCAAGTGATTTAAATAGTTCAAGAGTCCAATCGACAGAGACTTTACTAATTACAAACTATAAACATCTGTATCTGTCCCTAAATCGATCTAGGACTAGGCTTAACGATGTTCTTAAATGGGGTAATTGGAATCATGTATATGAAACGTAGCATGTATAAATAATGATGGTATATTTAGTTTGAATACATATTATTTACATTAAGGTACTGATGTAATTAAACCAAATACATTGGTATATCATACTGTTATAGGGAAATAAACCCTATTGTATTAATAGTTGGCTTTTCTTGAAGACAGCAACAAAATTAATAAATTATATAAATATATATCTAATGTGAGAGAGCATGATTGATAGTTTCGTATATAGATCTAAATGATCCATATTATATAAACGAAAACCGGTATTTGATCTAATAATCAATCTCCTTATAGTTTCTAAAGAACATCCCCATGCCGTCTCCGATAGAGACACACAGAATGCCCGTGTATAGAAATGAATCAAAGTTAATGAGGACAGCAATAGTTTAAGTTGAAGTCGATCTGAAAGACATAGAGTATAGAAGAATATAGTGAAAATGTTAATGGTTTCAAGATGGAGAATTCCATTGTTATATGTTTGTCAAATGTTGTACAACTAGACAATTAGCAAAAATAAAATAAAAAGGAAAAGAACAGTAGTAACTAATTATAGTGACCATACCACTCAGCCTAATACTAATATCAATAATGGCATATAACAGGGTGCTCTAGGACAAACAATCGTCGTTTTAACAAGCTGGATTCAAAGTGAACCCCAAAAAGATCCTATATCAAGCACTCACTGTGGAAAGTAGAAGGTGAGTAATTACACAGGTGAGTAATTACACAGTGATATGGGATCTTTTTTGGGGTTCTCTCTGAACCCACCTTGTTAAAATGAGGAAAAGAACAGTACCTGAATATCACAACCAGAGAGCCAAAAACAGGTGTTAAATGGCCCAACCTTCGCCGTGTCACAACCATATAAATATATAGAGATTCAACATGAATTCAATAACCTAATATGTGTAAATACCCCAGAAAATTGGGTAAAAATATTGTTTCAAAATTATTATTATTCCTGATGCTTTTAAATCTAAATTGTGCAAATAATATGATGTATGTGTTTTTGTTTTTATCTTTTTTGTGTATTTTAATATTTTTATATGTATTGTGATGAACAAGAAAATATCCTGTAAGTAGGGATTTTCCTCTTCAGGTTGGGGCAATTGAGTCTGTATACTGCGCAATGGTGTGTTTTCTTTATCTGTCATTGCAGACAACATAAGGGAACACGCCTAGAGGAAAATCTACCTCACATTGTTGATGAATCATTCTACTACCAGGACTGACTTTTCAAACAGGACTGTCTTTCGATATGGTACTGTAATTATCATCACCACACTTTGCGCCGGGGACATTTTTTGTATTTGTATTTGTCATGTATTGTGATGTGTTTAATTTTATTAAAGGGATAACTAAATACTGTAGTTTGATTTAATATGATCTCATTCATATGTTGCTATATAAAAAAATAATAATACTGTACATATAATATATAGCTAGTACAGTACTAAGTGAAAACTTTGGCGCATGAGTTTACTCATACCATGCTCTATATTCACGGCTGTATTGTGAGTTTTTAATCGTAAAGTCCTATTAAATATATTTTAATACACTGGTATCACACTAGGATCGGGGGCTTTCTTCTTTTTTTCTGTTTAATTTACACAATGGGAGTTTGTTGAACCCTGGAAGAAGGCTGCCAGTATCCAAAAGGACTTACATAAGGTTAACCCATTGTTGGGTCAAAGTGGTACCGGATTTTTTATACTATATATTTTGTATATATATAGTTTTGTGACATACTTTAATATTTTTTTTTTTTTATTAAGTATTTTTTTTATATTTTTTACATTTTTTTTATTGTGTATTTTATACTATATTTGCGCTCACGGAGCTATTAGCACACGGACAACACGGTTCAGAGACACCATTAGTTATTTACCTGATATTTCATTTTCATTCTAATTATATAAATATTTAGTCATCTGTAATTATTGCTGGCTATTCATCATATAAAATTCAGTTGTATTGGGATACATTTTTGTATATGACAGTACACATAGAGGAGCTGTCCGACATACTTAATTTCTGTTCTTTGATATATATATATATATATATAGCGACGAAACATGCTGCATGTCGGGTCTTTGCCGACACACTACTACTTATGTATTACCTAACAGTACTGCTTAAACCTTTAGTGCTTCTCATGGCATCTTTACTTGATATTTAGATCGTGCACTCCTTGATACACCCACTTAAAGAGGTGTCCTGCACTGATACAACTTTGACAGTGCTCCCTGTGCTCACACACAAACTATATATAACATATGCGAGCTGGCAATGATTCCCTCAGTTACAAAGGGTCTCAGAGATCAATATTAGCACACAAACAGGGTGCATGGTGACACTTCGATCCATATCAGAACTGTAGCAGAGACAGGATGCACGTATACCTGTATAAGACCACATCTCTGTATGGTGATTTGACCTAATAGAATCATGATACTTACACCAGCTGGACCTTCCATCTGATATACAGGGTGACTCTACAATTACTATAAGAAAAAACCTGTCCCGTTTTTCAATGCCAAATTCTTCTAACGTGCCCTATCAGCGCAAGGCATTACCTTAGCTGCACCGGAACATTGCGACACATGCGCAGTAAGAGAGTCTCTTACCCATAAGCACAACAGTGCTAGGCTATCTGTCTTTCAGTTCTGGAGATATACAGCATTGACCATACAGCTACACATCTCTTATGAACTCTAGAGATACCTATACTCAAAGCAGGGTATAGCAATTATAATTCACCTACCTAGCCTCACATACGCATGAATCTCATCTGCCCTCACGATTTTTCCGACAACATCCACGTGACACACGCGCAGTAGGATTCTCTCACCACACGAGACAGCACGGCTGAGAACTATATGCTCAGCCCAGACATAGGTAGTCACTTTGGTGCTGTTTATCTGTGGATTTTAGCCTTTGCATATCAGCACATTACATCAGTGCAGGCAGCTACCATACAATCAAGATTTGGCTGAATATCAGTAAACATTTGTATGCATTGATCTTTAACACTCTGTCTCAAAAACTTCCTATTTTGAGCCATTTGACATGAGATCACTATCCCACACTGGCACCGACTAGGGATACCCAGTAGTAGTATAGACTTATCCAGTCTATTTTTATCCAAGTGAATTACACCACACAACATTGTAAAATATTTAATAAACTTTTTTTATTTTTCTTGTGCTTTGTACATATTCATTCACCCCTGACCATAGTATATTATAAGGGTCTGCTGTGCGCCAATATAAGGGACCTTTTGTACCTGTCTCAGGTACACTCCCCCATCTCTATATATATATATATATATATAATATATATACTGTGTTCAGAAAAAACAGGACCCCTTTTATTTTTTATCATATCTTGCAAAAAAATCAACAAAGTTTCATGAAAATTTGAACTATTATAGGTCTGTCACAGATGCTTATTAGATTATTACATTCTAGTAGATTATTACATTTAAGAATTAATTGATAATCGAATAAATATTCTTTGGAATTGGTGACGGCGTGATGACCTCATCAAGTGCATAGTTACATGGTGTTTAGCAAAGAAGAGAAGCCCGCTATAAAGTGCTTGAGACAAAGCAAGAATTAGGCTCCAAAACGCTTCCATAAACCGCTTCCTGATGAAGGACGGTCGCTAGGACTGAAAAAAACTAATTTGTATAGTTCACAGTGGGAGCCTCTGGATCAGCGCATTATCGATCATGCAATCAGACAGCGGCGGTCTCGTCTCCAGGCGCGCGTTTGACCGCAGAAGGAGGGAATTTTTAACACACACTTTGAACTCAAACTTTATAGTAATCTTAGTGTTTCAGATTAGATTACACCAGTTTAACACATTTACGAGCTACGACGGAAAAGCTCCTATTTCTAGTTAAGGTTAATGAGTACGAACCTCCTGCAGCGCATCTGGTACTTGTTGACATAATACAGTGACATCCATTTAGTTAACTAAAGTGGCAAAGGTTCATGGGGATTGAACGAAAAATATATAAGATATGATCAAAAACGAAATGGGTCCTGTATGATATATATATTGCAAATTAATATTTTAAATGTTTTCTTTATATATAGTGGTTATTTTTGTTAAACCAGTGTATCCAGTATTTATCTTTTTAGATTAAATTTTAATCTTATATTGATTCATGATGTTTGTTGTCCCTCCTCTAAGCATCAGCCTATTGAATGTATGCATAACAGTTTTTATTATTAGTTTTCTGTATAATTTTGCGCAATTGTTGAGTATCACTCTTTTTAGTATATTTTACTTATATATGGTTGCAGTGTATATGGTAAGCATTAATCTTTTAGCCTTTTTGGTTATTATTGTGTAACGGTATGTTATTCTTGCCGGTCTTTCCCCTCCCTGTTATGTAAGTTCCTGCTAGCTGCAGGCAATAACAGATGAATTCTGTGGGCTAGTGACCCCCCCTGTACTCTTCTCTGATGGACAGGAGTGCAGTGCTGACTCATGGCCTGTGTAAGCCTATGAGGGATAGGTATAGACCATGAGCCTGCCCCTTCTGCTTCTTGATGAGAAGCAGAGTCAAAAACTAGTTAGTCCTGGTCTGGAGGTTGGAGCGACCAGTAGGGCTATGAGTCTCTCCCATGGCGGGATGAGCGTGCCCACCCTCAGCTCTTGGAGCTGGGGGAACATTGGATCTAGGAGGAAGACCCTACACTATGAGGGCCAAGCACCATCCAGAGGCATGAACTCTCTGAACCTTTGCACCGCTGTGTAACCATCTCATGCAGTAAATGCAATAAAGTCCTGATTCCTAATACCTCTGCCTGTGTGTCAGTCCCTGGACAGAGGGGAGAAGTGTGTTATGGTGTGGGCTGATCTCTGGCACCCTGGAGCCCCCAACAACTGGAGGCGCAAGCACCCTGACGAAACTCAGAGACCATCAAAAGCCTGTCCTGATCTCCACATCATCGCAGATCCACTCAGCTCTCCTGACCCTCACAGGTATGTGCACCAACCATAGCTAGTAGCAGAACAGTGCTACAATTGATTTAGGCAGGCTGAGGTGCTATTCTATTGGTTACTGAGCATCTAACTCTTATTGGTAATTCAGTTGCTTGGCAGCTCTTATTGGTTTGTTTACAAGCTGCCTAGAAACGGTAGAGGTATTTCAGGCGCTGCCGTCGACGCTACCCATAATACCCTGATGGTCGCTTTGAGCGATGAAATGCGTTGGGACTCTTCTAAAAACGGCATTACGTCATCACGCGGAGGCGCGGTCGAGGCCAGATCATGTCCAGGGCTGCTATTAAGGCTACAAGCATTGAGCTCGCCATACAACGGGACTCAGTTTTTACCATCTAGACTTGTGAGCTGTTTGTGAGCAGAGCCGTGCAGCAGTATCTCCTCGGAGGACTTTCATCGTGGTGGTGATATATTCACAGACACTTTTTATAACTGTACACCTTGTGAGTGAGCCTTTTCCCCACCTTGTCCACCCCCCTTCCCTATTACATTTACTTGTTAAGCTATGGGGTTTGCACTCTTTTAGTTTCTACCTTATTAGGTCTATCCACAGGATTTGGTTTCTCCTTCTGAGAGCATCATCCTATCCCTACTGCTGGAATCAATTTCTATCATCATTGATTTACCTACAGGACATTTTGGGAGTGGTCATTATATGTTTCATGTTGTTTGTTGATGTGTGTCCTTGATCCTTATATGTATATTGTTATATGCACTAATACTCAATTATCTATATACAGTTATTTATTGTTCCTTCAATCCTACACTTGTGATTTTTAATGCGACTGCCTCAGTTGACAATTTGCCACATATATAAATAATCACCCAATGGGATAATTAATATATCTATTGGCGCTACTATATTCTTTTTATATGTAGTGCACTTTCCCCCACCCTATGGGAGATATGGCAGCTACTGTGTGTGTGGAGCTTCAACTGTGGCTCACAGGAGGCCTGAACCTACGCTGCTGGGAGCCTGGGGTGTACCTGGATCATGTGGTGACAGCGCCTCCACCCGTGAGGGATCCTATCAGTGTGGGATAACCCCATTACAGGACACAATGTAAGAAATACACACTGGTATGGTTTAACAAGTTTACTGAACACATAATAATAATAATAATAATAACAGAACCACTCAGGCCTCACAGGGCCATACCCCCACACAGTGCCTCCAATCACCGCGTCCACACCCCAGTGGGGTTTACCCCAAAGTACTGAGGTGCCCTGGGCACCTATCCACCCGGTGTCCACAGGAGCCAACCCACCCAATGTATGTGTGACAGCGCTGCCCACAAGAAGTGTTACTGTTGGTGCACTTGTAGATGGAGATACCTGCCATGTGCTCCAGCACCTGGTATCACCGACAGAAGAGAACAGTCTGTCCTACGCCGTCGTCGTCAGCGAAGGCGTCCACCTCCGCATGGGGTGGTATCCGGCGGGAGTGTCCCTCCATGATGAGCGTCTCTAGCCTTGCGGTGGTGGTCCGGTCCCAGCCCACAGGCCGCAACTGCTGCGCGGCATTCTGCTGTGTCCCTAAAACTAATGATGCTAAGTGGGGCAGTGTCCCTGTCTAATCAGCTTGTCCTTATAGCAGCCACAAGCTAATTTGGGGGTCAGTGCCTAGCTGGGGCCTAAGGGGGTCTCTGGCCTAGTGCAGGGGTCACAGACACCCTGCAAACACACCCTACCGTCTTCTTGTCCCAGCTCCGACTGGCGTGTTCCTCAGCGCGCCGAATGTAACCACTTGTGGAAGCAGGGGAATCTGGCCGTGCGATTGGCTGCTGCATCCCATGTGTCTAGCAGCCCCAGGGGCTGCTGGGGGTTGTAGTCCTCATGGAGCCTATTCTCCTAATGGCCGACACTCGCACTGTTGTAATGCGCATGCACAAAACCTACTGCGCATGTGCGCGCATTCCAAGATGGTGGCCCCCGCTAGCCGGGTGGGCCGCGGACCTCCGGCGACTCGCTCACCCGGTGCAAGCTCCCTGCTCCTATCAGTGGTTCCCCGCTATGCAGAGGTAAGTGGGGAACCGAGGGGGATGCCCAGAGGGAAGACCTGGCCACATTCTCCCCCTGGTGAAAAGACCAACGTCCCTGCTTGGGGACATTGTAATACATAACCAACAACAGACGTTATATAATAAAAATGCAAATTTGTATATAACTTAACACCTTGCATGACTCAACATTAGGTTATACTTTTCCGTGAACATTACAATGACGGATTTAATTTTACTTCGAGACCACTGCTGAGCCTCATAGTGGGGTGCCCCAAATGAATCATAGGTTACCCGGTTGGGAGGCTACCTAACATGTTGGCTTTGGCGAACCTCTTCTTCAACTCCATCTGGGGAGTAGTGCCCATACTCTTGAGGCTCAGCCTCTCTGATAAGGGGTACTACAGTCTCTGTAATGTCTCTATAAGGTATAAAGCAAGGACTTCTGGGGTCCAGAGGAGGACTCATTGAAGCCACCGAGTATGTGTCTGTGGCCTGGGCCCATTACCCGTTGCTCCTTCGGGAGGTGCCCCTTGACTTTGGTCTGTCCTATTAGAGGGTCTTTCCATCGGATCCTCGACTGTTTTGTTTACGGTTTCTACATATCTTTCCTGTTTACCATCCAATGGTGTAGCCTCTATCTCTGGCTCTTCATCCCCCACTTGTGGGATTGGCAGGAGATAATTGCAGTGCCAGATCCTTACAAGGCCATCCGTGTCTTATATGCGGTAGACAGGGAGGCCCAGCATTTGCGACTCGACCTCAAATACCCCGTCGTGTCAACGGTCGGCCAATTCGTGTTTTCTGGGGATTCCGAGGTTACGGAGGAGAACGGCGTCTTCAGGACGAATTTCCCGATGGCGCAATTTATAGTCGTAGTGCCTTTTGTTATTAGCATTCAGATGAGCGGAAGGCTTCTCTGCTAGCTGATAGGCTTGTTGCAGGCTGTATTGGAGCAATTGTACATAGCGGAAATGCGTCGTGTTGGGTACCCCGTCGGTCGATACCCTCAGACGTATGTCTACAGGCAGCCGTGCTTCTCGCCCGAACATGAGGAAGTAGGGAGAGAATCCCGTGGACTTGTGCCGGATACAGTTATAGCCACGTTCCAAGGACTCTACATGCTTACTCCACTCACTCTTCTGAGAGCCTTTCAGGGTGCCGAGCATATCGAGGAGGGTCCGGTTGAACCTCTCCGGCAGAGCGTCTCCCTCCGGATGGTAAGGTGTCGTTCGGGACTTGGTGATGTTGAGCAATTTCAACAACTCCCTGATAGGTTTACTTTCAAATTCCCACCCTTGATCTGAATGTAGGAGATTGGGTAGGCCATAGTGTATAAAGTACCGCTCCCACAGAATCTTCACCACCGTGATGGCCTTCTGGTCTTTGGTTGGGAAGGCTTGGGCATAGCTGGTGTAATGGTCGGTGATAACAAGCACGTTGCCGATGCCTCGGGCGTCTGGTTCGATACACAGAAAGTGCATGCATACCAGGTCCAGGGGACCTGAGCTCTTCAGATGAGCCATTGGAGTGGCTCTGGTAGGTAAGGTCTTTCGTTGAATGCACCATGAGCATCGGCGGCAGTGGTGTTCTACCGACTCTCGCATCCTTGGCCAGAAGAACCGGTCTCGTATCTATGCGAAGGTCTTGTCCACTCCAAGATGCCCATGATCATCGTGTAGCGATCGCAGAACCATGTGTTGTAGGTTCCTGGGTAGATCCAGTTCCGTTATATCCGGGTGGTTATGGTATTGAACCACCCGATAGAGTAGACCCTTGTCCATTTAAAATCTGTCTATTTCCCACATTAGTATTGCGACCGTGTTGCTGGGAGCACGTTTGATAGCTCCGGCTACAGGATCCTGTATCTGATACTGCACCAGATCCTTCCAGGCGATGATCTTGTCTGGGGTGATATTCATTCCGTCTGGATGACGGTGCAGCTGGGGCAGAGACGCAGAATGTGATGCATCCCATTATAATCTGTGCACCGTAACTCCCCCCCCCCCAACTCCTCTTACTGACTCTCCCCAAGGTGCAAACTGGGGCAGTCGGGGCAAAATTGGCACAAAATACATAGGTGCAGTGTGAAAATGCCCTGGGTTTTGCTCCAAAATTGCCTTGATACACAGACATTGTAGACTACAGTCTGTAGTGTATTAATTGGGTAGATACCGTAAATATCTACAGTATACTACAGTAAATATCTGCTTTTCTAACGTCAATGTGGATAGATATTTGTAACCCTGTTCCAATGCGTTGCTTGCCCCTTTGGCGCTGAAACAGTTACGTTCTTCCGCTTTATAACAATATCACTTTCCACCCAACTGGAAAGATCTTGGGGGTGGGGGGGAGAGGGGGGGAGAATGTGATTCTGACCTCTCTCCACCTTGTTTACAACTCTAAATGCCATCGGTCTGGTATGTTGTTATAATCTTACACGTAACGTTTGCCTATAAAAATTGACTTTCCGGGCCTCATTATGAGGATGTTGTTAAAGGGACAGGAAGTGACAGACTGAATCATAATGACATTATTAAAATGGCTGCTGGAGATCCTTCTTTGCCACTATACGCGGAAATGTCAAAATAATTGCATTTGCAGATGATTAGAACGCCGCCTTAGTGGTGCCGATGCTGTAATAAGTGAGCTTGTCTGCGAACATATGAAGATTTGTGAGTTTCTAAGTGGTGGTTTTTTTTTCATGAATATGTTTTCCCCGCTGGCAGGTTCATATGGAAGGTCAGGTGAATGAATGGGCCCCGACCCCGCTACGGAGGATCTATAGCAGGAAACTGAGGTAAAAGAAGAATGCAGTGCATTACAAATAGGGTGACAACATGTCCCGGTTCAGCCTGAACAGTCCCATTTTTTAGGCCTCTGTCCCGACTTTTTTGGGTGCTGTCCCGGTTTTCTATCCCGCTGGCGAGCGTCGATTGCCCATGCGCGAAGAAGCGCTTGCCGACCGCGCATTAACCATGCGCATGAGCGACTGGCAAATGCCATTCACGCATGCGTAGTTGGCGCTCGTCGTTCGCGCCTGGCTGCGCATGCCTGACATTTGCCCCGGTTTTTGGGGCATTACCCTGGACGAGAAACGCGTCACTGTGTTATGGACTGCATGGCCTCAGGAGGACTTTAAATTCCAATTAGAGAACTTGTTTTCATTCATATCAACTACATTGAAATAAACACACATATTTATGCTTAGTCCCCCCCCGCCCCCCTTCTGTAGCGCTGACAGTGTAAACAGCCCTCTACATAGAAGTTTGCAGGCATAACGAGTCTTATAACGAGGCATAATGAGATTATAAAAGAATCAGGCCCTCACATGACATCAAAAATGTAAAGGGTTTATTAAAGGGTCAACGTTTCCAAAAGTTGACCCTTTATACTTTTTGGTAAGTCCTGTGTGACTGCCAGATTTTCTCCTCTATGTCTACCTTTCAAAGAGCACCCAGGTAAAGGCAGGGCTGCATTTTATTTGTTTTGTGTGTGTGTGTGTGTGTGTGTGTGTGTGTGTGTGTGTGTGTGTGTGTGTGTGTGTGTGTGTGTGTGTGTGTGTGTGTGTGTGTGTGTGTAACCCCCTTTGTGATGAGTCCACACACACTCACACGTTCCCCCTGGCAGGTTCCTCTCCAGTGTGGACATATGACTGTGATGGACATTTGAAGCTGCCAATGGTAACGGCTGTGGAAGAGGAGGGATTATGAGGGAGAGAAGCCCTTAAAGGGGGGGGGGGGCGGCCATGTAGAGTCAGCTCTGCGCGGACCTGAGTGCCATCAGGTTCGGTCGAGGATTGTGGAGAGAGCACATGGCAGCAGGAGTAGAGCCGTGGTAGAGAGATCCCGCACTGTCGGAGGGGACCCTTAACGGCTATAAAGCACAGTGGTACTGAAGAACACTTTTCGAAGTACAGGTAGTCAGTACACAACGAGCTCCCACAATGTGCCGGCCCCATCACAAGCCAAGATACCCAGGATTGGGTGGCGAAGGCCTCGTACCCAGGGATCTCGACCGCGACGCGAACAAGAGACGGCCCTCTATGGGGCCGGCCACAGCCTGCGCGCGCATGCTCAAAGCACGATGGCGCGACCACATTTTCACAAGACAAGATTTTTGACGCGGCAGCGAGCGAAGGCCACGTCACGGCGGTGGTTCAGCCAATGAGGGAGAACCAGCAGCGTGACATCATGGCCACGCCCCCCACCACGCCTCCCCACCGCAAGTGATCTGAAGTCTACAGATCGCTCAGGGCAAAGGGCACGAGCGTCGAGTGCCTAGCAGCACTCCGTCGCGCTCTCACTGGGGCCGCAGCCTAATACGCCCCTGACCCTGATTAACCCCTGTGCAGCGCTGTTTGTGGATTGTTTTGTATTTCTATACTATGTGTAGTGGCTCCTCTGCTGAGGATCACAAGGTACCCAAGTTAGTAGTGGATAAGTAAACTAGTTATATTACCCGTATACCGGGTCCGTGTTCTTCTTGCTGTCTGATCGTAGGCCACGTGTGGTCCAGTAAGTAACAGGGACTCAGGCTCCAGGCTCACAAATAGTCATAAGCCTGAGGGATAAAAATAGAGGAGTTTTTATATATATATATATATTTTTATTCACACTGATACACATACACACTCTTACATCACTTGCTTTCAGTTACCCTTTGACACCTCTAGCCATAAAACACATCCACACCGGGGGAAGGAGAAGCACAGATAACATTCCAAGAGACACTGTTTTTAAGTATACCCTTTGCTTGCTTCATTCATTGTAACATCGCCGGAAGAAGAGATCAGTGTATCTCGAAAGCTCGCACAAATAAAAGCATTTCGTTAGCCACAGAACGGTATCATCTATTTATTTTTTGATTATATATATATATATATATATATAATCAAAACAAAACAAAAAAGAAACGAAGTAGCGCCTCTATTATACCTTGACAAAACTGTGATTAAGTTAACCTAACTATGAATGCATCCAATGGGGTGGCAAAAGTGGGTATAATATACTAAAACCAGTATTAACCAAGGATTTTACGTTTATATATTAAAATATGTAAAATGTTCAATAACAATAACCTAATACTTTATTAATTAATAAAATAACATATAAACTAAATAAAAAATGTAAAAATATTATAAAAGTGAATGAATTAAAATGCAAATGAATTAGAACTTAAAAAACCTTAAAAAACACAAAGTCCTGTTCCAAAATAAAGCATCCAGGTAAAAGGCAGCCCGTTTCAAAGGGGTCACTACTCCCTGTTGATACCTATGAAAAAAGAAAAGAAACAGGCGCACACCTAGTGCATTAAAGTATAACAATTTAGTTTATAGAACAATAAAAACAGTCAAATGCCCACTCACAAAAGTACAGGGTTTAAAAGCAGGTATGAGATAGTACACCCTTACTGCTTCCATAGGAATTAAGATGCTAAGTAGCAGACAGGTGCTGCTAATTAAATGCCTTTGATTAATTGATCATCAGCAAGTGTGACCACCTCTATAAAAGCCGAATTTTTAGCAGTTTGCTGGTCTGGAGCATTCAGATGTGTGTTAACACAATGCCAAGGAGGAAAGACAACAGCAATGATCTTAGAGAAGCAATTGTTGCTGCCCATCAATCTGGGAAGGGTTATAAGGCCATTTCCAAACAATTTAAAGTCCATCATTCTACAGTGAGAAAGATTATTCAAAAGATAACGCCCTGTGTGGGCGCGCAAAGCGCTGTGACGCGTACACTGGCAGGGAAGACAAGAATTTTGTCTTCAGAATTTTTGTCTTCCATTGTGCTCAACTCCAGTCTTCAAGACCCCACAACAGGTCAGGTTTTCCGTATATCCCTGCTTCAGCACAGGGGGCTCAATCACTGATTGAGCCGCCTGTGCTGAAGCGGGGACATCATGAAAACCTGACCTGTTGAGGCGGCCTTGAGGACTGGAGTTGAGAACCCCTGATATTGTAACCCATGCTTGTATTGCATTGCAGGACACACGGAGAAACAGGAAAGTTGTCAACTCCAGGCCAGTGTCTTTTATTCATGATCCCTTTTATTTGTTGTTGTTCTCCGGCTCTGGGCAGAGGATGAATCACTGCAGGAGAACTTGGACACTAAGAAAAACTAGACTGCAGCTACTCCGGGACCTATTCATGGCTTGCCATTTAGACGTACTTGTGGGTAGTGAGAGGAATCAATAAGACACCTCCGACTGCCTCTATTTACAAACTAGCTGCCTTCAGCAGCCGGCCTGTTTAAGCACTTCATTCCCATTCAGCAAGGGCCATCTGCTTCCTTTTGCTGCAAGTCTCTTCGAAAAACCTCAGCCTTGACAAGCTACAGATATGTCAGTGCAGTTATCAGCAGAAAGCAACATCTGCCATGCCTGACACCCACTATTGTAGGCCATTTAATCTGTCCCCCTCCTCCCTTTAACTGCAGACAACAGCTCCCTATATTATATTTTCCCACTCAATTAGCACTATCATCCTGCTGAAATAGAGGCCAATTTACCTTTAATGACATCATTGTTAGGAGAGTGGCAGTGGCTGGTCGTTGGCTGTCATTGGTTTGCAGAAGGCAGGCTTGTCTCTCTCCACTAACCCCAACCGAGGCAGAGGGAGCCTTGGCGGCCTATCCTAGGCAGCCTTCACCCCCGACCATAGACATTGTTTCCGACAGTTCGCAGAATCAGTGTGGCGGAAAATTGAGTCCAGATTCATTAGGTATTTCAGTGTGCTGCTCAAGTCAGTTAAATTGATACATTTCCTAACAAAATTGAAGTGCTTTGTGCTGCCAGCGGAAAGCCGGGTGACCCTGCTCGGCCCACTGAGCAGCCGAAACGAGTTGATGGATCCATTAGGCCGCTCAGAATGCTTTCTCCCCCTCTCCTTCCTTTCCTGAGTGACACTGTAAATCTGAGCCAATTTCAGTCCCTAATCATCATTACAAACCCCTCCACTGTTCATTTATTACTCTACAATTCTAATACTGCCGCGCAAATGGGTCAGCACACAGCGAGTCAACACAGAAGCAAAGACAGCTTTAAAGTGACTATCCATTGCTACCAAATGGCTCCAGGTCATTGGGGCAAATTGAGTCAGTCCTGGTTTTATTTTTTTTAAATCCTCAATAGGTTAAACGTGGCTGCAAATTCCAAACTGACCTGTCCTATTGACACTGAATCAGCCTCAGCTCTTTAAAAAAAAAAAAAAAAAAAAAAAACATTATATAAAACTGTTTTATTGCCTTTTTCGTTTCTTCATATCCATTGTTTTTCAAGTCTTCTCATGAAATTGCTTTTTAAAGTTTAAGTGATTTGAAAGTTTGAAGATGGCCGCCTCCATAATAGAGTCTGATTGGTGGTTGCTATGGTGATTGTAGTAGTGCTGCTTTGGGGCCTAAGATTTCTAATGCTTAGGAAATATCGTTTTTTCAAAAGCATAATGGAAACACAGAGGGGGTCCTTGCATGTTATACTGTATGTTGGCTAAACAAATTTGCTTTGTTCTTGTTTATGTATCAATGCTGCTTTAAAGGCCAATTTTAAAATACTGCAATTTAAACCAACACTGATTGCTATTGTATATTTAACAATTGAATTACAGAGCTTTAAAAAAAAAAAAACAGTAATGCTGATACCTCTGGCCTTAAAAGAAAGACTTTAGCCTTTTGAGTTAATGGACGTTTTTAGTCCATTTTCAGACTGATCTTGAATACGAGCTAAATTTGAGCCAACACTCCAGAAATGTCTCATCCTCATATTTACGTTTTTTTTTTACGGTATATACTTTTTTTTTCTTACGGTTGAAAACAGTTCAACCTTTTTTTTTTTAAAGTTGTGTTTTTCCACCATTTTTTACAAACTCAAAACTCATTGAGTTCAGGCAAAACCAAAAACACAACATTTTAATAGAACAAAAACCCAAACTAAAACAAGACGCCCACCTTTCAGCGAATTCCCATGGCAGGACTTCTTAAGGTCTGGATTCTTTATTGAGGAGCAGTTTTGGTAATCAAGTCAATATCCGTGCGATAACGCCCTATTGACACTATCTTAGTTTAATGAATAACTCGCTTAAAATGTACAGAGATAGTGTGACAAAGTAAACATGAATGTTCCTACTCCGATGCTTTTAATGCACTAGCCCAGGATCTCTGTGCTTCGGAACTCAAGACCCCCCAACAAATCAGATTTTCAGGATATCCTTGCTTCAGCACAGGTGGCTCAGTCAGAGCCACTGATTGAGCCACTTGTGCTGAAGCTGAGATATCCTGAAAACCTGACCGGTTAGGGGGTCTTGAGGACTGACATTGAGAAACCCCTGGACTAGCCTCATTAAACAATTCCCATAAAAGCTCGCATATAGTGAGCGATAGCACTCACCCACATAGCACCTCTTCCACCATTGCTTAACATTAGTCTTGCTTACCAGTGAAGCGTACAAGCAAAATAGAATGAAATAGAAGCTATAATGTTGCCAACGATGCAGCGATTACGACAACGATATACCACATCAGCTGTGAAAGAAACTGTAATCGCGTAGTCATTGAGTCCAGTGACTATTTGCAATTAGTGGCACACTTGCGGTGACTCTAAAGAACGCGCAGTGTTTTTTTACTATCCGAGTATCTATCATTATTTTGATACCTCGGTTGAAGTGATGATGAGTTCATTGATTATTGTGGGTGTAAGTGCGATGCGGTGGTTTGGTAGAGAACAGAAGACATTCCTGCTACTGTATAGATGTGTGTGACATTCATCTGATAACAGCCGGGAATGTGTTTTATGGGTGTTAATGACAAGGCTGCTGGAGCTGTGGGCTGTGATATATTTATTCCATAGATTGATGATAATCTTTTTGTTCTAATAGAAGTGCATTATTATGATGACTTTCTGGCTTTTGTTTATTTTTTTTTGCATAAATGCATATTTTTATTCAACCGAACCTGCTGTATAAGTGAATGTAGCCTGGTAAATGTGTGATATAAATAGTACAGAATTAAATAAGAAAATGTTTCCAATTGTTATGCCACCGCACTTTAACATGCCCCGTATAAGTAGGTTTTGCATTTGACTTTGTACCCGACTGCACCCTCTGCCAACGACATTCCTTTCTGAATCCTAATGTACAATCGCAGGTGTGCGCGGTGCCATTTCCACGCCAGTCACAAAATGCTGTGCCACCCCAGAGACTAAATCTGATTATCTTTCATCTTTTCTATTCGGTGCACTGGATCAGCAGCAGGGGCAGGCAACTCCAGTCCTCAAAGGCCACCAACAGGTCAGGTTTTCAGGGTATCCCTGCTTCAGCACAGGTGGCTCAATCAGTGGCCCTACCTGTGCTGAAGAAGGGATAGCCTTAAAACCTGATCTGTTGGGGGGTCTTCAGGACTGGAGTTGCCTGCCCCTGATCTACAGCACATGGGAAACAAACTCATTTTTGGAATTCTTTGTAAAGAGAATACACAGCCCCCCTCTATGTATTGTTAGAACAGTGGTTTTCAACCTTTTTTTGGTTAGGGAACCCCAGAATTCGATTTTGGAATTCTGGGGAACCCCAACCCTCATGCCCTTTCTCTCGCCCTCCTTCCCCGTCTCTCCCCAAGTCTCTCTCCCCCATAGACTCCCTATCCGCCTTGCGCGTGTGCACACACACACACACACACACACACACACACAAACAACACCACACACACACACACACACACACACACACACACACACACACACACACACACACACACACACACACACACACACACACATTTATACCCACACACCCATTTACACCCAGACACCCACGCCAACACAATCACCCACGTACAACACACACCCCATCACACACTCCCACACTATTTGCACACTCCCACTACACACACACCACACTCCCCACACACCCACAAACGCTACCACGCCTCCCACACTCTCCCACTTACACATCACACCCACAATCTCCAACACACAAAACACCCACAAATCCACATACACTTTCCCACTTACACACACAACACGCACACGACACACACACCCCAACACACACACCACACACACACACACACACACACACACACACACACACACACACACACACGTGTTCTTCTCAAGGATGTCTTCTTTCTACCCCCTTTGTATCTAAAGCTCTCTCCCGCCTTAAACCTTTCTCACTTTCTGCCCCACACCTCTGGAATGCCCTTCCCCTCACATCCTCGCTATCCACCTTTAAGACTGACCTTAAGACACATCTGCTTAAAGAAGCATATGAATAGCACTGTGGATATTCTGAACACATGATACATAAAGCTTGGCCCCCTGCAGACGCACTTACTAGAATTCCCTCCTACTGTCTCTGTACGTTCTCCCTACCTACCAATTAGATTGTAAGCTCCTCGGGGCAGGGACTCCTCTTCCTTAATGTTACTTTTATGTCTGAAGCACTTATTCCCATGATCAGTTATTTATATTATTTGTTATTTATATGACATGTATTACTACTGTGAAGCGCTACGTACATTTATGGCGCTATATCAATAAAGACATACAATACAATACAATAAACTCTGACCTCCTGCCCGGACCAGTTCAGGAGTGAAGCTCTTGGAATGTGTCCCCCTCCCTGTGAGAGCGCGCACTGACCGGAGCAGGCAGAGAGAAGAAGAATAGCAGTGAGCTGCCGGCTACTGCCGCTGACGCCGAGTCACTGCTATGTGGGATGCCTCCGCGCCGCCGGTCTTGGGACAGCTGGGAGAGTTGTCCTGGCTCTCCCCCCTTGGCAGCCGCAGAACCCCTGAGGGGTGCTCGCGGAACCCCGGTTGAAAACCACTGTGTTAGAAAAGCTCCGGGGTGTTTGTACTTTTTAGTGTGGGTCACGTCTGTGGCTCTTTGCGTTAAATAAGAAAGTAGCACATTTTCCAGAGAAAACACATGGCCTCCTAATTGCAATGTAATGCCCCCAGCTTTAGTTTCTTACATTACAGACATCGAAGGTTGGAGGTTCATCCAGGTGAACCTTTCCATCATTTATTATTACTATTATTATCGTTTATTTATAAAGCGCCAACATATTCCACAGCGGGGTAAGGGGGACGACAGTGATTACATTAACTAGAGTGATAAATAAAATAAGAACAAACACAAACCTTTACCAAAGGTACAGAGGGTCCTGCTTGTGGGGGCTTATAATTCAATTTTTATCACCTTTTATACATGCAACCCAATAGGATATATATATATCCATAATTTTAAAAAGAAAAGGCTATAAATACGAAGGATAAAAGAGATAAACTCACCAGGATAGAGCGTTAGTTAGTGCGCATAGATCGATCGAAACACCCCTGATGAAGTCGTTTAAACAGTGACGAAACGCGTTGGGAAGTTTGCTGACGTCCCCACGTCGACGGAGGAACGCGAGTTCACAATCTGGATCATTGTCTAATACAGGGGTGCTCAACTCCAGCACTCAAGCCCCCCCCCCCCACCCCAACAGGTCAGGTTGTGCGCTCATTTGCATGTCATTTCCCAGAATCCCTTGCTGCAGTGGAAGCACTGTGTGTTAAGAAATAATGGAGGAAAGCAGGGTTGCGCACGTCTGAGATATGTGAATGTGCTCACATGTGATATTTTCATTTGCTTTTGGTTGAAGGGAATTTATCAATTATTTGTGTGTTTTAGCTACATTAGAAAAAAAAGCCAGGTTAATTGTATACATATACAAAATACATGACAGGTGTGTATATCCAAGTGTGACTTTCTTTCAAGCTACTGTCTGCAAGCGAAGGTCCCTACAGGATCACTAAAAGTTTAACATGGACAAATTAACCCCCGTGGACTGGCAAACACTTGTTTACAAAGCAAAGAAGAGCAAAGATGGATATTTATGACACCACTAAAATAGCTTCTCACCTACTGCTCAGAGAGAAGGGTATAGGCAGTAATATTTCCCAATGAAAGGAAATAGAAAAGCTCTTAAGGAATCAATACCCTTATTTAGTCAATAAACTCACAAAACATCCCCTCTGGGACATGAAATGAAGAAAAGGTCTGTTTGCTACAAGATCTTCTGAAAATTCAGGTTTTCATCTTGAACCATGCCCATTCTGTACTGGAAACTACCGCAGTGGTAAATATTCAATTCCCCTATCAACCTCGTGGGGATTGATAATGTTTAATCATGTTCTTTTTCATTTTGTAAGGCGAGTGTAAACTACACTAATGAATTATTGGCCAAAGATCTTACAATCTGGGTGTATCTTATGAAGAAAGAAATTTATTCTGTGTCATACTGAGCGGCATCTCCACAAAACTATTCCTGCTCCAAGTTTAATTTATATCAGAAAAACAATTGAATGGGCTCAATATACACTGTTACACATGAAATATACATTCTGTATAAGTTGAATATGAGCAACAAAATGACCTGTTAATTGTGTACATAAAAAATAAACATCTTATAATAGTGACCACACAAATTTGGGCCCAAAATATATATTTTCATTAATATTTTTGCCATGTATTTCTTATAGATATTTTTACCACTATTCCAACCATACATGTTATGGGTGTCACGGGATACCAGGACTTAACTCAGGGATAAGGGCACCAGACAAGACCAAGTTTAATCCAGCTGGAGCTAGCAAGCACAGCACAAAGCACACAATCAGCTATACTCACTAACACAGGGGCATGCGGGGGGAATCCTAGCTGGCCAGGTGTTGAGCGCAACATCAAAGGCTTACCCGGGGATTGCTTCCTCTCTCCATGAGGGTAGGCACTGTCCAGACCTCGCTGGTACAATTTGCAGTCGAACACTTTCAAAAGTCCCGCCATCCGCCTTTCTGGCACAGCTGCAGTCCCGCAGCACAAAGCACTTTAACATTTACCGCTGGCAAGACTCTCAGCCTCGTTTTCAGGTGTCTCTGGCACACCATGTGCACGTCAGGATCCAAATAAACTGTGGAGCGCTGATCGGGTTTCCCTTATCCAGCTTCCCCGCGACTATAGAAAAGCATGGTAAAGGGGCTGGCGACCAATCAAAGTGCGGATGCTGCTCACAGACCAATCAGGAGCTGAGGGCTTGCCTGCATTGACTAATCAGGGCTGGGGGCGGGCTTAGAGAGTTAAAGGGCTTGTGGCGGGAAATACAAACGGGCCAATGGGAGCCGCGCATACCAGAGAGACTCGGCAACGGCTTCCCCCGGCCGACTGGATATTTTGCGCTGGGCTGGCGCTGCTCTGGCTGGGGAGGCAACCACATGCTCTGCTTTTTGGGCAGATGGTTCCCTGGCCAGATCTCTGCCCCTGGACACACTCTCCTTTGTCCCCTGCGCCTCTCCTCCCCGTCCAGTCCCAGCAGCAGCCATTTTCTCGGGACATGCGGCTGCACACGGGGTGTCTCAGCCCTGCGCGTCCCGATACTCTGGCTCTGCTTTATTGTTAAACCAACCACATTTTTATACTTTCAATACATTTTCACAACAGGAATAAAATAAATCACAGTTACAGGGGATGCAATGGGCTACACAGTACATTAATACCAGGTATTACAGGGGTCCGGTGGTCAGGTGAGTCCCAGGCAAGGACGGACGGGCCAGGGACCCGGCTTAACCTTTATTATACTGGTCCCTGGGCTACTTTCCGTCACAATGGGAACTATTTGCCAAAGATTGAAACTTGATGACTTGTGTTCCACTCTCGCAGTCAGAAGACTCTGTAAGAATATGGGTTTATTTATTAAAGGTGTCTGTCCGCCAAGATTTCAATGGAGCTTTCCTTGTGCATTACCATTGAGTGCTTAATGCACTAGTATTGCACAAGATACAATAAGAAAGATTATGCTGGGGGGGGGGGGGTATTGCAAAATAATTTTACGTACACAAACACCAAAAATGGCAGAGGTACCTAAAGCATGGACATGTGCTCAAGGGTTAAGGGAGGAGGCTAGGTGTTTTCTCCTTATCGTACCATTGTAATCGCATATTTGTATTGTTGCTGTCTGAAACTGCACGCCTTATATTGTGCCCCAAAACGGACAGATCTATTTTAACCCAAAAATAAGCCGGTTAGATGGACCAAGTGGTTATTATCTGGCGTCATATGCTATGTTTCTATGTTAACCTCTTCACTAAAAACCTAAGTGTGTGTCATTCAATATGCAGTATAAGATTACCTGATAACACTCAAAATGAAATAATTTGGCAATAGAATTCCCACAGGACTTGAGTACCTTAAATGTGTGATTGAAATAGACATTTGAATGTGTTTGTGCAATTGAAGAACCAATCATATGTATTCAAAATATTACTTTTTAATAGACGGAGATAGAGGGGTTTTTTTTTTCTCATCTACTATTCCTGTACGTAACTTCCCACACAAAATTAACTCTCTGCCATGTGAAATCATTCATTTGCCCTGGACATTTCCTTATCTCTCCCCCTGCCAGGAGACGGGGGAAAAACACACAACGTGAAAATTATTTTTCCATCGTAGAGAAAGATCTTTCGAAAAAAGTATATTATCCATGAAGAGATTAAGCTACTGGAGGATAAGTGGATTTACAATGGATGGTGATATGAAGAGACTTGGCTTTCTAACCAGGTTTTTCCATTAAATCCACCTTAGGTCTCCCTTAAGCTTATATTTATCAGTGCAAATGGGAGTTGCATATGCCTCTTTGCTTCATTCCTGGCCGTCTCCGAGGTAGTGCTAATCAGTTGCGTGGCCTTAGCAGGAATATATAAGCATTCGTTAATCACTACAATGTATCGCTTGGCCCATGTAGCAGGTTACTAGACTTTTCATGTTATGAGCACCTTTTAAAAAAACAGATACTTGTTTTCCAACTCTGGGGGAGATTCACTAAGCCAGTGTTTTTCAATCTGGGTTCCTAGGAACCCTTGGGTTCCCCGGGCATCCCTAAAGGGTTCCCGGCAATTTTCTGGTCATTGGAAAATTTTATCAAATACAGAAGAATTTACAATGCATCTGATCTCAGACGCGCTATTAGAGAGGGTTGGGGTTCCTTACAATGCATCTGATCTGAGACGCGCTATTAAAGAGGGTTGGAGTTCCTTACAATGCATCTGATCTAAGACGTGCTATTAGAGAGGGTTGGGATTCCTTACAATGCATCTGATCTCAGACGCGCTATTAGAGAGGGTTGGGGTTCCTTACAATGCATCTGTTCTCAGACGCGCTATTAGAGAGGGTTTGAGTTCCTTACAATGCATCTGATCTGAGACGCGCTATTAGAGAGGGTGGGATTCCTTACATGTCATCTGATCTCAGACGCGCTATTAAGAGGTTTGGGTTCCTTACAATGCATCTGATCTAAGACCTGCTATTAGAGAGGGTTGGGATTCCTTACAATGCATCTGTTCTCAGACGCGCTATTAGAGAGGTTGGGGTTCCTTACAAATGCATCTATCTCAGACGCGCTATTAGAGAGGGTTGGGGTTCCTTACAATGCATCTGATCTAAGACGCGCTATTAGAAGGTTTGGATTCCTTACAAGCATCGTTCTCAGACGCGCTATTAGAGGTTGTGGGTTCCTTACAATGCATCTGATCTCAGACGCACTATTAGAGAGGGTTGGGGTTCCTTACAATGCATCTGATCTGAGACGCGCTATTAAAGAGGGTTGGAGTTCCTTACAATGCATCTGGTCTCAGACGCGCTATGAGAGAGGGTTCGGGGTTCTTCAGAATTTCACTTAGGGTTCCTTAACCAAAAAAATGTTGGAAACCACTGCACTAAGCACCATCACGGGGTATCATAACCTGAACCACCGGTACCTGCCATTCAAATCAATGGCAGTTAAAAGCCAGATCGGGGGATCCCGGCGTCTAATGTATCATTGACTTTGGCTGAAGTGGTAAATGATGCCAGCAGTATTACAAATACTTTTGAACTGTGGTTGTTGTGTAATAGTACTAGGGGGTATGGAGTACCACTGTTTTTCCTGTAATTCCGTTGGTACCCAGAATGCCACATTGGCCGGCACACACTGAAGCCATCGTCATGCTATAAATGCTCGTTTTCTAGGGGAGAGATCGCGTTCAACACTTCATTGGAACAGTGGACATGATCAGAATGTAAGTAGATCCCCCGACCATGGGATCGACACCCCAAGCAATCACATGGTCGCAATTTGGGGGGCAGGTCTCCCTCACTTGTATAAGGAGTACTGAACCACTTATTTTCTATAAAGAATTTTGGGGAATGACCCCCTTGTATCCCTGGGGCTACTAAAACCAAGGCTGTTTTTCAGTCCATAGTGCATGAGGAGGAAGACATCACTTAGTGAGATATAAACAATAAAGCTCATCCAATTGTAGACTACTACAGGGTGGGGGGCATTATTCGGTGGAAGTACAGCTGGACACCTCCTGGGAGATGCCCAAAGGTAAGTCCATGCAATCCGATACAACCTCACCTGCACCCTGTGTCCAGCGGAGAAGAATTCAGCGGTCAGTACTCACGAATTGCCTGCGTGATCTGCCAGTGTAGCTGAAGATGAAGCAGCACGATGTCCAGCTGCGTGGTGATGTCTGCGGGGTGATGTCGGCGTGCTCCAGCCGTGTATAGTAGGCCAGGTAAGGGAAGGAAAAGGAAATGACGCGGCGGTCACAGCTCCTCCAATCAGCCTCACGCAAGGTAGAAAAAATAAAAAACTTTATTTGTTATGCAACATGAACAACAGCGTGTGAACACTCTGACGCGTTTCGTCTGGGAGCCAGACTTTTGAAAAAGTCTGATCCCAGACGAAACGCGTCAGAGTGTTCACACGCTGTTGTTCATGTTGCATAACAAATAAAGTTTTTTATTTTTTCTACCTTGCGTGAGGCTGATTGGAGGAGCTGTGACCGCCGCGTCATTTCCTTTTCCTTCCCTTACCTCACTTATTTTCTATGTACAAACGTGTCGTTCCTATTCCTCTTGAAAGAAAATGAGTGTTGTGTTAAAGAGACCCTCTCCCGCTTTGTTCTTAGAACCTAATTATGGTATAAATCCTTCTTTGATGAGGTCTAATGAGCTTTGCACCAGGGTGTAACTGGGCTATAATGTATTGAACTCAGGCAGATTGCCACTACCATTTTACAAGGCACTTTGACCACCCCTTTTAAAGGTTTATTACGCCACACTTTACATACTAAAGTTTGGTCCCAGATGTTTTTCAACCTTCGGGTGGTTTCCCACCCCCAAACAATCTGTTTTGAATAGAAAGAAATGTATGTTTGTAATCTTAAAAATTTCACTTTTCTCATTCAAACTCCTCTTTGTTTTCATCAAATGTAATGTTTTTTTTTAAATGAATACAATAAAAATATGTAAAAATAAATTTAAAAAAAAACAAAAACATTTTGCTGGGGTGTTTTTGATTTGGGAATCCAAAGTAAAGTTGGGTGTGGGGGACAGTGCAGGCTCAACCTCCACCCATCGTTTGAGATCTGTCTCGGCGTGCCAGTTAAAATTAGGAAGCGCCAAACCACCCTTGACAACTGGTCTCTGTAAAATAGCCATAGAGGTTCTTAATTTCTTCCCAAACCCTATGAATGTATTTATTTTTGATTGGAAAATATTCAACTCTCTCTGAGGGATAGACAGTGCGAGGGCCTGAAAAGCATACAACAGCCTGGGAATGTTGTGCACCTTGTGGCAATTCTACCCCAAAAATCACTTATCTTTTTGATGTTTCTTTTGGATACTGTTAACTTGTGTCACACTTCTGTTATCCAGTATTGCTTTAAATTACAATGTGGCCATATGACCACGATGATGATATCCTGTACATAATATAAGGCAGGAACCCCTCAGAGGGATAATTTCCTTTCAATCAATGTTCAGATTAACTCTTCCAATCTCATTATTTGAGGTATTTTTAGTTGTGAGTACAAAACAAAATAATAATTTATCCCAATATCAACTTAAAATAATATTTCAAGCTCTAGTTTATGTTGCTTGGTGCAAAATCTGTTTTTATTTGTATTTTGGCACATTGTCTAACTGCTGCTCTCATTCTTCTTAATCCTGTTTAAAAGAGTGTTTAGGCTCCAAACTCTCCCAGTCTCAACACCAGAAATAAAACAGCACTGCATTTATCAAAAATAAAGAGTTTCACTGAAAGAAATTGGATTTTTTTCTTTGATACATCTGGTGCAATTCTTTAACAGTTTTTTTTTGCCCAGTTTTGCATGTATGTCTTCAACCATTTATGAGATAACAAGCTCTGAAAATCAGGATGGCAGGAATGCATAGGGAAGGGAAGTAATTGCCATGGGAATCACAGATCACACATCTATAAAAATATTAGCCTTTAGCTTTGGGAAAGGAACTTTGGTTGATACGAAGTTGGGAATATGAATATGAAGTTAGATGTAGGGTTTTGCTATTTTAATTTTCACAAGATCCTGCAACACCCTGGAATGAGCTAGAGCAGAGGTGGGCAACCTACTTTTCAATATAGCCACAGGTGTGGCGAATGAGAAGTGAAAATCTCCACACCATGTAAAAATTGAGAAATTAGGTTGCTCAATCGAACATTTAGAACAATACACACTGTTCGTCTGCTTCACTCACCTCAGCACTATCACCTGCTGCTGCATCCCTCACCTCAGCACTATCACCTGCTGCTTCACTTCATTTTCGAATCACCCACTTATCCATCTCTCGAGGAGAAATTGGAAAAAATGTTAAAAAATAACAGTTCACCGGTCGGGTCTAGACGCCAAATGAAGGCAGAGGGGAGAATTGGATGGCTGTGTTGCGTCAATGACTCATTCAGAAAGTGGAAACCAGCACACGCCGTCGGGAAAAAGTTTATTTTACTGTGGGAGCTGGCAAACTCAAATTCGCCACACTTTCATGGCCAATTCGCCACTTGTGGCGATTGGCGACAGGGTTGCCCACCTTGGGGCTAGAGCAACGGATTTGCTATAATAACATGATATGTAACAAATGTAGCAATTCGGTTATTTCGTAACGTCCATTAATTAATTTGCATTTTCCACTTCCTTTGGGTATTTGGAATTTGCATCCACACCTTTTTCCTGCTTTATTTCCTTGCACCTTTTTTCATAAGTCTGTCATTTCAAATTCCATCATCTCATCATTTTTCATACCCATTTCTCCTTATTTGATAATGACTCTGGATAAGTCATGTTACGGATCCAGCAAAAAACAAACACACAAACAAAAGCAGATTGCATTCTCCTAATAATTATATGTGATACACCAAACAAGTATCAAGGGCAGGCCAACACGCGCCCTACTACCAAATGAATCCGGAAATTAGGAAGACACAGCTTATTCCCTATTGATATAAGCAATAAAAAGCAAGCTCTGTTTATTTTTTCCTATTTTTGAAATTTATTAAATGGCAATTTGACCTAAAAATCCTTTAGCATTTTCAGCTTGTACAGCTGTAAATAGAGACTGACAGTTTATTTTCACAGCCTGGTTGAAGAAGAAGAAGAAGAAAAAAAAAAAACCAACATTTCAAATAAATTCTTATGGGCCCATGACAGACTGCAGACATTCAGGGCGATAGTACGTAGCAATCTCTCGTAGCTGTCACACTCTGTGACCGGCATCTTACAAATACAAACACGGCTGATTTCTTATCAAATGTAAAACCAACACAGCTCTTTCTTAAATGGTTACCACTAGCATGAAATTGACATTGCGAATCACATGTGACACTGAATTGTCTGTCTTGTAATTGATCTGTGCTTAGGAAAAGGACAAAGCAGATACTGATTCAGCCCCTATCTCTCTCTCTACTGGGCTCCTCGTCTTCTAAGCAATCTTCAGCGGACCTCCGATGGCCAATTGGTACAAATGACAGCCGGCTGTAAGAAATACTTGTTTGGTGGAAGTTCTGAAGCCCACTTAGGAGTCACTTTCAATTTTGAAGGAGGTTCATTAAAATGCACAGAGTAATAAGATGCTGGATGCTGTAGGAAGAGGCCCCGAATAACAGAAAAGGGATTTGGGAATTGGTGCTGGCTCCTTGATGTTGCCGGACAGCAAGTGCAAATCTGTGTACAAATCCCTGCCTGCAAGTGTGTAGCTGTGTCTGTGCAAAGACAATAATATCTTATACTTATGTAGGGCTGCTAATGAATGCCATACTGATCCTTAACAAGTCCGAAAAATGGGGCTTGTCTATACTTAGAAACTCACATTCGATGGTGCGTTGGGTTCTTTTGTTATTTCATAAAGTGCATTTCTCCCAATGGGACTCAAAGCGGTTCTCAATTACAGTATAGTGCGCAGTATGCAGCACACATGATTGTTACAGACACAATCTATGTTTTTGGTGCCTGAGGCACAGGGAGATAAAGTGACTCGCCCAAGGTCACAAGGAGCCGACACTGGGAATTAAATCAAGTTCTCCAGCTTCACACTCAGTTATGATTATCCAAGTCTGAGCCTTCATTCACTGAGCCGCTCCTTCTCTTAAACTGTGATTTTTCAATGTGCTGGGATCATTACTTTAACGGTATAAGTATTATAATCTCTTACCTCTGCATCCAGTGTATTAATTATCTTTGTACATATGTGTCCAAGGGTACGATTGGACATGGACTGAGCCATCAAATTCGCCTAAAGGTCGAAATACAGCTAAACCTAAAGCTCAACTGTTACAGCAAAATTCACAGTCCAAGGAAATGAATTGCTAATGTTATTTGTGACACAGTTAGACTGTATCCCCCGTGCCCCTGACCGCACTCATGCTTAAGAGTGGTGACGTCACCAACTTTCCAAGCCTGAGCGTTTGGCTGTCCGCCAACATTTTTGGTAGGCGAGCGGGGGGGGAGGGGAGTGGGGGCGTGGCCAAGCAGTGACTGGCGCTGACTGGCTGAGGAGGTCATGTGACCATTCAGCGCGCCTTAAACACAATTTTATCTGTCTCGGCAAGCACCTAGCGCCCGCGAGCATACGTGCACGGGCGTGCGCGCGCCACATGAGCGTGACCGGACAGATTAAAATTGATAGTGCGTGGACGCAGCCTTACAGTATAAAGCAGTAGGAGGTTCAGGGACGGTTTGCAGGAGTGGTGTTAGCTGCTATGTTCTATGATTGTCACTACACTTCTCTTGTGCGCTGCTAACCTATATACACATTGCCAGAAGCGTGGGAATATCCCTGTAACCAGATTAGTTTTTAAATGAAATGTGTTCCTCTGTGCTTTATACATGTGACGCTACTATACATTAGGACAGGGGGGCTCAACTCCAGTCCTCAAGTCCCCCCCAAGAGGTCAGGTTTTCAGGATATCCCTGCTTCAGCACAGGTGGCTCAATCAGAGGCTCAGTCAAAGACTGAGCCTCTGATTGAACCACCTGTGCTGAAGCAGAGACTGATTGAGCAACTTATGCTGAAGCTGGGACTGATTGAGTCACCTGTGCTGATGCAGGGACTCGTTGAGTTACCTGTGCTGAAGCTGGGACTGATTGATTCACTTGTGCTGAAGCAGGGACTCATTGAGCCCCCTGTGCTGAAGCTGGGACTGATTGAGCCAGCTGTGCTGAAGCAGGGACTGATTGAGTCAGCTGTGCTGAAGCAGGGACTGATTGAGCCACCTGTGCTGAAGGTGTCCATATGCTCCTTTCACTTTGATACTACTCCCATGTCCACAATCTTGTCAGTTCTAGCCAACATGAGGAGGGTTTAATCCGTTATATCCCCCAATAATACAAACAATGAAGTTGCTAGTGACAAAGGAAGTAGAATCCAAACAGGAACAGGAGCAGAGCCTCACCAATGCAACATGGGGACACAGGAATTACTTTCAAGGATTTATTAGGTTAAAAGAACATATGGACAAAGTCCTGACACAGACTCTGACATGTTTCACGCTCAGGGCACTTTGTCAAAGAGTCTTTTTTTTATCAAAGGCTCCTCTGAGCGAAGTTTCCGTGCTGACGCAAGGTTTTGGATTCTTGGAAGCTGTCAGAGACTTACCTGTGGTCCGTGAGTAGCAAACTACAGCAGTCTTGTGCTGAACGAGATCAGCCAGTTGTTAGCTAAGCCACATTATATCTATTTCTATAGAGACATTGCTTTATATGTATACACTCATATCCAATGGCCTGCACTCCTATCTTGAGACACAGGTGAAGACCTCATTTAGATCTATTTATCTGTTCTGCAGCGCCCCCAGCGATACACCTTTGTAGTTTGTTTTGGAGCACCGGATGAATGTGCGTTGTATAGTTCATTACCGTCTATATAGTAACAAAGGAAGATGGATTTCATTAGTTAATGGAAGAATGTGGACAGAAGGAGGCTCAGCGAGTAAAGGCACTGACTCTGGCACTGAGTTTGAAGCAGGGGAGCCTGGTTCAAATCCCGGTGTTGTCTCCTCGTGACCTTGGGTAAGTCACTTTATCTCCCTGTGCCTCAGGCGCCAACAACATAGATTGTAAGCTCTACGGGCAGGGACGCAGACAGCTTTCCCGGGGCCCAGGACTAAAATTTCCACGAGGGCCCCCCACCCACATGTTGAAGGCCTTGCGAGAAACACCCCCCCCTCCTGTTCTCTCTTACACTCCCCCCTTCTCACCCTTTTCTTCCCCCCAATATCACACACCCACCCCCACCCACCCCCACCCACACACCCACCACATTCCCCAAACACAGACAATATAAGCCCCCTCCCCAAATCCACACAGGCAATATAAGTCCCCCTCCCCAAACACACACACAAACAATATAAGCCCCCCTACCTACACAGACACACACACACTATAAGCCCCCCTACCTACCTACACACACAATATAAGCCCCCTTACCTGCGCACACGTACACACAATATAAGTCCCCCTACCAACACACACAACACACCTTGGGTAGTATAAGGGGGCATGTAGGCTTACCTGGGGCTCATGGATGGGCCTGCTGGAGCAGCATGGCAGATGCACAGAAGGCCTGCAGGCCCGTGGAGGCGAGCAAAAGGGGCTGGGAAAAGGAGGGATAGATGAGCGGTGCTGAGAGAAGAGGAGGGCCCTTCAGTTCTGCAGGAGAGGAGGGAGGGGAAGGATAAATGGCAGGGCCCCAGGAAAGGGGAGGGCCCCTCTTTCCTGCACAGAGAGAGAGCTGTGGATTGCCGGCAAGGAGGCCGGCCCCACGACTGGCCAGGCCCAGGACAGCAGTCCCGGCTGTCCCCCCTGTTGGTGGCCCTGTCTAAGGGTCAGGGATCCGTGCCTGCAAGAAAACTATGTACAGTGCTGCATATACTGTCAGCGCTATACAAGGGCCATTTCTTATGGACCTTGAGGAAATGATAGTGCACTGCATACCAAACCATAAATTGTGCATTTCTTAGTACAGACTAGTCCCGTTGTTCTGACATGTTAAGAATTAGTACTGCATTGACCAATTGCACTATATACAGTAAGTATCATATAGCCAGTACCCACCCTTTCCATAGGTATATATGACGTTTTCACAGACCAATAGGAGAGCTGGAAATCATATATCATTATTATCCTACGTAAGAGCATATACTCAAGGATGTATTTCATTGATGGGTGAAAGATCAATCAAAGATGGTGAAATGGTGAGTGAGCACAAGGGAATAATGTAAGCGCCACTGTACACTGCACTGTACAGATGCAAGTTCTTACCTAGGACGTTGTTACCTGTCTGGTGGTGATTATATCACGAACTGCTTGAATTTATTTTACCTTTGTGAGTGTCCTTAATCCCCTTGTCCTTTTTTTAAACATTAAATGTACTGATTTACACTATGGGACGTGCGCTCTCTGTTCTCTTGTTTCTATAGATTTCTGCTGGAATTGGTTTTTCCTTCTGAGAGCAGCCTTGGATCCCTAGAACTTATCTATCTGAACCTTTTCGGACTATATTAAGGGTTGGACTTTCTGCATATATTTTGTTTTTTTCTTTTTCCTTGATTTGTTATTAATATTTTTTATGTATATTGTTACTATTGATGGCACGAACACTTTTTTAGATTAATTATTATTATTTTTGTACACTTTATTTATAGATATTAGTATAACCACATTCATATTATTATATATAACACTGGTTCACAAGTGGCGCTGCTTTATTTCTCTTTTTATATATAAATATATATATATATATATATACAGTTAGGTCCGGAAATAATTGGACACTGACACAATTTTCATAATTTTGGCTCTATACGTGTTACGCCGATGCTCGCCACAAACCGGGACCGGACCGCGGGGCTGAGGCGGGGTTATATAATCACCGACCTTAGTCCACGCAGACTGATCCGGAGTGCGCAGTTCGTAGTCGTACATCGCAGGGTCAGGATTGGAGAAGGCAGCATCGTCGTTAATGAAGCAGGAGTTCGGCAACAGGAAGTCAGGAGATCCCCGCTTCAGCTTAGGAGCGTGAGTGCGGGGGTGGCTTCTGCGCGAGGAGCGGCCTCGGCCCATGACGCCGATCTCAGCAGGAGGAGACAGCAGGCTGGACGAAGTTCACCGCAGGGCAGCGTCGGGAAGAACCAACGCTTCAGCGCAGAAGTCCAAGGCAGGTCACTGCAAGAGGATCGCAGCAAGCCGCAGGAAAGGAAGGGTAGCCACTGCTAGGAGGGAATGCAGCAGGTACCGGTGCTGGCAACACGCTTCAGCACAGACGTCCCGGGTAGACCACTGCAGGAAAATAGCAGCAGGCCAGTGCTGGCATCAACGCTTCAGCACAGACGTCCAGGGCAGGCCACTGTAAGGATATAGCAGCAGGCCAGTGCTGGCATCAACGCTTCAGCACAGACGTCCAGGGTAGGCCACTGCAAGGAGATAGCAGCAGGCCAGTGCTGGCAACAACGCTTCAGCACAGACGTCCAGGACCAGGCCTCTGGATACTCAGGAACTTGAAGGTAAGAACACTAGGAGAGAGGCCTGGGGTGGTTTGTGGCAGAGTCAGTAACATAGAGATAGGAATAGTTATGCTCGGCGCTGGTTCAGAGCCAACGCCTAGAATATAAAGGGCGGAGATCCAATCACAGGAGGAGGGTGTGTGAGAAATCCTCCAATGAAGTAGCACAGGGCAGAAGCTGCAATGAGAGGCAGCACCTGTGCCATAGATTGCCAGAGGAAGCCTGCAACTGCACAGGTCTGCAAGGCAATAGTCAAAGCCAGTAGTGGATTCCTTACAATACGCCACCACAATGGATTTGAAATGAAACAACCGAGATGCAATAGAAGTGCAGACTTTCAGCTTTAATTCAAGGGGTTGAACAAAAATATTGTATGAAACATTTAGGAATTGCAACCATTTTCATACACAGTCCCGTTATTTCAGGGGCTCAAATGTAATTGGACAAATTAACACAATCAGAAATAAAATGTTCATTTTTAATACTTTGCCGAGAATTCTTTGCAGGCAATGACTGCTTGAAGTCTGGAACGCATGGACATCACCAAACGCTGGGTTTCCTCCTTTGTGATGCTTTGCCAGGCCTTTACTGCAGCTGTCGTAAGTTGTTGTTTGTTCGTGGGTCTTTCTGCCTTAAGTTTTGTCTTCAGCAAGTGAAATGCGTGTTCGATCGGGTTGAGACAGGTGATTGACTCAGCCATTGCAGAATATTTGCCTTAAAAAACTCCTGGGTTGCTTTCGCAGTATGTTTTGGGTCATTGTCCATCTGTAAAGTGAAGAGTCGTTCAATAAACTTCGCTGAATTTGGCTGAATCTGAACAGACAATATATTCCTATACACTTCAGAATTCATCCGGCTGCTCCTGTCTTCTGTCACATCATCAATAAACACTAGTGACCCAGTTCCATTGTAAGCCATGCATGCCCATGCCATCACACTGCCTCCACCGAGTTTTACGGATGATGTGGTATGCTTCGGATCATGAGCCATTCCAAGCCTTCTGCATACTTTTTTCTTCCCATCATTCTGGTACAGGTTGATCTTAGTTTCATCTGTCCAGAGAATGCTGTTCCAGAACTGGGCTGGCTTTTTTAGATATTGTTTGGCAAAGTCTAATCTGGCCTTTCTATTCTTGAGGCTTGTGAATGGTTTGCACCTTGTGGTGAACCCTCTGTATTTGCTCTCGTGAAGTCTTCTCTTTATGGTAGACTTCGTTAATGGTATGCCTACCTCCTGGAGAGTGTTCTTCACTTGGCTGCATGTTGTGAAGGGGTTTTTCTTTACCATGGAAAGGATCCTATGATCATCCACCACTGTTGTCTTCCGTGGACGTCCAGGCCTTTTTGTGTTGCAGAGCTCACCAGTGCGTTCTTTTTTTCTCAGGATGTACCAAACTGTTGATTTGGCCACTCCTAATGTTCCTGCTATCTCTCTGATGGATTTTCTTTTTTTTTTTTTGCAGCCTAAGGATGCCCTGTTTCACTTGCATTGAGAGCTCCTTTGACTGCATGTTCTGGGTTCACAGCAACAGCTTCCAAATGCGAATGCCACACCTGGAATCAACTCCAGACCTTTTACCTGCTTAATTGATGATGAAATAACGAAGGAATAGCCCACACCTGTCCATGAAACAGCTTTTGAGTCAATTGTCCAATTACTTTTGGTTCCTTGAAAAAGAGGGGGCTATATATTAAAGAGAGTAATTCCTAAACCCTTCCTCCAATTTGGATGTGAATACCCACAAATTAAAGCTGATAGCCCATTATATAACTGTAACTTGAATTTATTTTGGTACACAGCCGAAATAACAAAACGTGTATCAGTGTCCACTTATTTCCGGACCTAACTGCATATATATATATACACCATATATGTATACATACATACATATATATATATATATATATATATATATATATNNAGCATAACATATCTATATATATATATATATAATACACACACACACACACACCACACACACACACACACACACACACACACACCACACACACACACACACACACAAAACACCAATTGTTATGCATATATACATTTTTGGAGGATCTATCCAGTAGTGAAGAAGAGGTTATCTTTCTTTTCTATGTTCCTGACACCTGGTCAGGGCCCTTTTCACAGAGTAACATGTATTCCCTCCGTGCATATTACTTAGATGTATTCCTGCCCGTTGTAGGGTGGAATGAATAATAAAAAAAGAAGGGAAAAAAATAGCGATTAACTCATGTGATTTTTTTTGTTATTGTGTAGTCCATTGTTCATAAAACCTGGAATGGGAATAAAAGGCTGATTATTACCCTAGTTAATCACTGTTTAGAAAAAAAAACATTATTTCGTGTCTAATCATGAACCCAGCTTGTAGCTAAAGGTTAAACATGTGTCTAGCAATGCACAGAGCTGCAGCTACGCAGTCCCAATGGAGAGGTTAGGTCACAAGCAAATTATCTTCTATAAATTGAAATTAGCCAAAACATCCACAATCATTTTGAACTGGATTAGTGAAAATAAAAAGAAAGGAGTAATGCAATAAGAGATGGTTTAACATACTTGGGTCTTTGCATTCTCATAGGCTCCCTGAGACGCGGGTGATGCAATTAGCTGCAGCTCTTACATGGTGGTAAACACACGATTGTTTTGCTAAACCAGTAGAAAGGTTTGCAAACTTATAAGGACCTGTCAGGTGCAGTAAACATCAATGTTGGTCAACAGACACCTCATAAACTTGTACGTTAGAGGAAGAGGTCATCCAAGGATTTCAGGGACATGGTCTAAAGACATAAGACTAGTGGAGGACATCACTGCTGTCCTTACTGATCAACATTGGTCCTGGGGAACATCTCTGTGGAGACTGTTGAAAGAAAGTGGTTGTATAGTGGTTAATGTGTTGCCAATGGACCAATGGCCATTACATAGATACTGGCAGAGCTGTTATCTTATGATATCAGCCATTTCAAGATTACTTGTTCCGACTTGTTAGCGATGATAGAGTTGCAAATGACAAATAATGATAAGGAATTCGCATACTCAATTCAGGTTTTAGTGGTCAGAATAAATACATATTGTATGAAAAAAAGAAAGAGTGCCCTAAAGAACTTACCATTTAGAAAAGGCGTAAAAACTGTTGGTGTATTGGAACAACACTTCTTACTTCAAAAATCCAGCTGCCCAGCACAGTATGGGAGAAATATGCACAATAAAACCCTACTTTATTATAGCTACTATTAGACACATAACAAGCACTTTTCTCCATCATACTTTGGTTGACACTCCCAGCCATAAAGAGAGGCAACAGTACCCTTTGTGCCACAAAGTCCCATGTGCATCATGTACTGGGCCGAGCTGTATCTTACCATTGGGATTTAGTAAATCCAAGTCTTTTTCTGCATGCCTGCCTGCTCCTGTCTCCCAGAGAGATGCTGGGTAACTGGCCTATATTCCATGGTTCCATCCACTGCCCTCCCAATAAAACTTTTCATATCCTTATAAACGAACTAGATTGCCGGTGTTATAAACATTTACACTGTGCTAACAGATCATCTCCGCACATCAGAATTGGCTAAATTCCCTTTTCCAGATGAATATATTGAAGGAGATAGAGATATGATAGCTTTTCAGATTGCTGAACCCAGAGAAATTAGTTTAGTGAGCATTACAGAGGCTAAATTGGAACCATTAAAAGTGGATTAAATTGATGGTACTTTCATTGTCTGTCCTTCGGTGTGCTGTAAAATCAATTAGCCGTCACCATTCCATTTCCCATATAGTGAGATTGTCAGGCTGGCTTGGAAAACGCAGAGCTTCACAGCAGCGACAAGCAGTGTGAAAATACACCTATTAGGTGATGTGGCATGAAATAGCATCATAGTGCAAATGTCCCGTGTGAATCAGCCCGACTATAACTCTGCTTGCAGCAGGAAGCGGCAGATAACTGTCTCCAAAACATGAATGGTGCCAAACCTGGTATGGTATTTGCGGTTGCGACCGAGCTTGCCGAATCTTTGGAAGTGACTCGCATTTCTTAACACAGATCCTTAATGCCGAATTTTAATTACGACACATTTTAAGTAACGAGTACTAGTTTAATTGCCATTAATCTCTTGGAGCTATGCGGGCAGAACACTCACCTGGCTAAGTTCATGCATGAGCTTATTGACCGTGATGCTTGGCTCCCATGCTGGGTGTTCTTCTGAATGAACAATGAACATGATGTGTGGATACGTTATCTTATTATCCGTCAAACACATGTTGGCACATATTACTAAGCGGGGCTGTGTGACGGAATTTAGTGCACGCGATCGTGCTAGGGCGCGTGTCAATGATAAAATACTGTCTCCCTATGACAGTGCATCTGGAGCGCGACGCGCGCGGCAGAGTGCAATGGCGTGGGAGAGCAATTTGAAAAGACACATTTTTTTGTCTTTTCAAGGGCGGCCGTGTGATGTCAGTCACGTGAGCGGTTCAACCAATGAGGGCGAACCGCTTTGTGACGCTCCGCCACGCCTCCACCCCAATCTCCTGCAGCCAAATTCACAGATCGCTGGGGCTGCAGGAGTGCGCTAGGGTATGCGCTCCATCACGCGCAGGCACTATAATTCCAGCCTTAGATACCATTCGGCACTGGTAGGCCCCTAAAGGATCTTCACTTGAATGGACCATAGGGGTCTTCAGATGCCAGAGTTAGGTCTTATGACAAGGTGGCCAGTGGCTTCTCCAAAAATACTGGACACAATGGTGAAAAGGTGCGACGCGCTTTATTAGACACACACACACGCTCGAGACACACGCTCGTGACACACATACACACCTCTCTGTTCTTCGCTCTTTGCTCCATGCTGTTTCCTCCTCCTTGGCCCCACCCTCAGGCACCTGCACCTCCTCGATTAGCTCCATTACCAGGCAGCAGCAATCAGGATGGAGGAAGCGCCCAGCCCCTAAAACAGCCCTGCTCTCTCCCTGCTGGAGAAATCCCGTGCCCCCCCCCCCCCCAAGCGGGTCAGGTCACTATATCCCCAGACTGGTATACCGGTCACATACATGTCCAGTATACCTCTCTTCTTTACTGGACAGTGTTCTAATACAGGACAGTCGGTTCATACCGGGGCACCGGCAACCCTACTTGCTGAGTAAATATGGCCCTTTATCCTTCAGTGTTTCAGACGAAATATAAACAATAATTAATATTTTTTGTAAAAAGTGTGTGTAAGGTAGGATTAGGAGTCAGAGTTCAGGAACCAAAGTCTGGAAATCCTCCTAAAACCCAGCTACCTTCTTCTTTGTCATTTCATCACCATTCATTTTGTACATTCCTTACGTCTGTTCGTGATATTAGAAACGGCGACTCTATCTCGTATATTGCTAGCTTTCTGGGTTTAACATCAAAGCCTCATATACTTCAATGGAAAGCCCCAAATATCATTACTCGTGTCTATAAATGTTGACATCTCTGGACACTTATTTTTGCTATTAATCAAAAGGGGGGAAATGTGTAAATGTGTAATGTATAATTGGGTGGATTTGCAAAACATTCCACTGTTTCTCAAAAAAACTGGACTAACACAGTTATTTCTACTTAATTAAAAAAAAAAAACCTCCAAGTTCAGAGGTTGCCATGGCAATGGTATAAGGCACGGCATTTTGGCCTGTGTGAACAGCTCTAAAACCGCTCGTATAATTGTAGGGAACATAAAAATGGCAGATTCACTTTTAAAATTTTGCAATCATTCCGAGCAAGGTCATTAGACAGGACTGAGGCTTTAAAGAACTGACTGTTGACAACGATCATCAATTCAAATCACTCCCTAGCCCTGCATCGAATTATATTGATGTGCATACTATATTAAACCTCTTAATGAAAACACAATCTTAATATAATTTAAAGCATTAGATACTGTAACATAAATCTACAAAAGCACATGCAACTTTGAGAACAATGAAGGATCCAATAAACACCCATAGAATGGAGGAGGAGCGGCTCAGTGAGTAAGTAAGACCATGGCTGGCATTGAGAACCGAGCCGGGAACTGGTTCAGTTCCGGGCGGTGGTCCTTGTGACGTTGGGCAAGTACTTTATCTCCCTGTGCCTCAGGCACCAAAAACATAGTTGTAAGCTCTGTGGGGCAGGGATCTGAGCCTGCAAAATGTCTCTGTAAAGCGCCACGTAAAACTAGCAGCGCTATACAAGAACATGCTATTATTATATAATAATATTAAATACAATGTCTCGCGTAGATGTAATATTTGTCCTTGATGTTTTCCACGAGTAGGCTGCAGCAAAACTAATACATACAACGATGAAACAGTAAATATAATATTGAGTTATTTATTTATTCCTTAAAAGGTTGCAATTGTTACCTAGAAAACATACTTTTCACCACTCGACGGTAAATCAGGGCGGACAACTCCAGTCCTCAAGGGCCACTAACAGGTCAGATATGAAGGATATCCCTGCTTCAGCACAGGTGGCTCAGTCAAAAGACACTGATTGAGCCACATGTGCTGAAGCAGGGATATCCTTAAAACGTGAACTGTTGGTGGCTCGCGAGGACTGGATTTTCCCAGGGTTTGGCTGCTTTATTTTTGGGGGCAAGTTAGTTACGAGTTATTTCTCAGGGGCCTCTGAATTGGGAAGTGTTTGTCAATCAGGTGTTTCCTTTTCCCTATCAGAGAGCCGATTAGGGGAGGTGGGGAGAGGGGGGATCTGGCTGTAGATGCACTTGCTAATCACACAGTGACATACATGGTGACATCGCAATAGTGACATCACACCGTGAAATCCCACAAAAGGGAGCAGCCAGAGGAGATCATACACCATTTAATTAATAATTAAAAATACCTATAGTTGCTGTTTTGGCTGAGACTTCTTTTTTACCCTTTTTTTTAACCCTTTTTTTTCTACTTTAAGTACAGTAAGTTCTTGACCTACTGGTCTGCTTATAAAGCAAATTCTTGTGAAATGCTTAGCAGACTAGTCGTCATCAACATTGAGGTTAGTATCAGGAACCGGTTCTGTAAAATAGTTCAACGTATCAATTTGAATGAGCTACAGTATGTACATGCCATCCCAGTGAACCAGGGCACCTCAGTTCTATTCAATATGATGGGCAAAACCAACAGTTCAATAGGTCAATCTATGTCATGGTTGTCTTCTATAGACAACTTTACATGAGGATAAAAGTAGGCTGATAACTATCCTATAATGATGCTTATTAAAGGAACAAACCACCCAACAATAAAGGAGGGGGCCCCAGAGCTTAACCGTGCTTTTCACTCCGGGTCCAGAGATGCTTACTGGTGAAGTTACCGATATTACTTTGGGTTAGAGGGGATTTAAATGTTCGCCCAATAGGAAGCCGGTATGTGGCATTGTGCTCCCTATTGGCCGAGATTTAGCAGCAATTTAGTTTCTGAGGGAGATGTAAACCCAGTACTTACTGATAGTATCTCGGGAATGCAGGCTCCCCACAGTGAAAATAGCAGAGTTTGGCTCTGTGGGGAACCGGTTAATATCTGTAAAGAAAAATGGAGATAAAAAAAACATGAAAAACTAGTATGTATGTTCGATATCTAATTATATAGCGCATCATGTACATAGCGCTACACAAGCAGTAATACACATGACATAATAATATAACACATATGGGAATAAGCACTTGAGACATAAAGAACATTAGGAAAAAAGAGTAAGTCCCTGCCCGAAGTGCTTACAATCCAATTGGTAATAGGAAGAACGTACAGAGACAGTGGGAGGGGTGGTCTCGTAAGTGGCTCTGGAAGGGCCCAAAGTCGATGTATGAGTATAGTATCAGCCCCGGATTACTCATATGCTTTCGTTTAAAGAGGTGTGTTTAAGATGGTCTTAAAGGTAGATAGAGAGGGTTCATAGAGAGGGTGTAGTCGGATATTTGAGGGCAAGGGGCCAATTACAGAGGTGTGGGGCAGTCAGTGAGAAAAGTTTAAGTCGGGAAGAGGGCTTAGATACAAAAGGGGTATGCAGAAGAATCAGTGAGCAGAATGCAAGGTCGGGAGGTGTACTGGGATGGATGTTCTAAGGAAATTAGGGCGAGCTGATGAGATGTAAGGAGCGGCAGGACAGAGTGTATAAGACTTTGGTCCGCTTGCTACTGAAGAGCCCGTGTGGCGGAAGCTGCAGGGCGAAAGCCCTCCCCTCAATGGCGCCGGGCCGCTGCGAGGGGGGGCCGCAGCGCTGTGGCGGAGAGTTTCTCCGCTTTCAAAGAATTGAGAGCAGGATTCGCGATGGAAGCGCTAGGCCACGCCCCCCCGGCGGTCAAGCAAATGAGGGCAAACCTGAGGTGACGTCATGGCCGGTGTCCCCGCCACTCCCCGCCACGCCCCTCCCCCCCCCCCCCGGTCTCTCTTCCTGCAGCTCATGCAGACAGCGGGGGGATCGGATCTGCACGCGCGCCACCAGCCTCGCGGGGCACGCGTGCAGCGGGGAGCACTGGGACCTTAGCTTAAGCTTGAAAAGTGAGGAGAGAATGAGTTGTGGATACTGGATTTGATAGGAAGCACGGAGAGGGATTTCAGCAGGGGGAGGCGCTGAGACAAAGATTAGGAGAGAGTAACGTGATTTTAGAATTAGCTAAAGGATCAGGTGATAGATTGTAGGAGGGTAGACAGAATGAGAGACAGGAAGGCCGGACGTAGTAGAGTTTGCAATGTCAGGACGGGAGAGAATGGGGCTGATTTAAGTTTAGCATGTGGACAGAGGAAGCGCGTATCTTTGCAATGTTATGGGAAGGAAAAACAACGGACATGTTTTAGCTACAATGTGAATTAAGAGGATAAGTGAGGGAGGAGTCCAATATGACCTTAGCAGCGTTGTTGTGATAATGGGTGGTATGTTAGTGTGCCAAGAATAAAGAAAAGTGAGGGCCAGGCTAAGTAGCATGTGAGGGAAGATGGAGTTTAGGACCAGAGACTTACCACGGGGTGGAGGAAACGGATTTTCCAGCTAATGTGTTTGGTCGGAAGCGAGCCGTACCTCCCACTGTCAAGTGGAGGACGGCGGGCGAGTATTCGCGGGGGGAGGGGCCGCAGGCTTCTGTGTCACTGTGGCAAGAGTTGCTCCTGCTCTCATAAATTGAGAGCAGGAGGACTCATGGCGGAGCGCTAAAGAAGAAGCAACAGCGGTTCAGGAATGAGGGTGGAAAAACGCTCGCGGGTGCGGGTGACATCAATGGCCGAGCCCCCACCCCCACCCCCCACCACGCCCCCCCCCCTCCCCCACCACGCCCCCCCCCCCGGCTCTCTTCCGCAGCTCAACTGCAGACCGGGGAATCGGCTGCAGCGCAGCACGTCATCGCGGGCGCGCCGTGCAGCGGAGGTACTGGGGCCAGCTTAGAAGGAAATATGAGGAGCTGTGTCTTTGACATGTTAAGTTTGAGCCGCGGGGGGGCCATCCAGGATTGATATAGCAGAGAGACATTCGAGGCTTTGGTCTGTACAGCAGGTGTAAGGTTAGGGTTGTGAAAGGTAAATTTGTGTTCACCAGCATTATAGGGTGATATTTGAACCCAAAATATGTTCTAAGGTCACCTAGAGAGAGTGTTGATAAAGAGAAAGAGAAGAGGTCCCAGGAAAGATCCCTGGGTACCCCCACAGAGAGATAGACAGAGAGTAGGGTGGCTTGGCTCTGTTAAGATTTAGGAAGGACCAACATCCCTTACCCCTCTTAAAATATTTCCTCCCCGTGTTGCTGTGAGAGGCCAGCAACTGATTTGCTTTCTGTAATTTCATTGAGTTTACATTATAGAACTCTTTGTGATTACCAAGTAGACTTACTCGTAACAGCGGGCCGTGGCATTATCCTCTCATCTAGTATCACACGTGGGGCTTTCGTTCCCCTCCGGAACACTTCTCTTCTAGGAACTTATGGAGGCATCTAAAATGTTACATAGTTCCAACCTGAGTAAGTGTTTTGGAGAGTGATGAACCAGTGAATAGTGGGCTAGTCCAAACAAAAGATAGAGGATCATACATTTTAACATGACCAGCAGAGTGACCATCTAATGTCAAAGAAAGCAAAAGAAAGGGAAAGTGGAAACTGCGTAGGTATCACATCGCTACACCATTTAATGAGGCTCTGTTATCTAATCGCCTTCCAGTTGGTTACTAAAGAGGTAGTTTGAGGTCGGCTTCCCTGCCAATCCAAGTATATTGGGAAATAGATGTTCTGCACAAAAAGTCCGAGAAGCAATTTAAAACGTATCAGTGACTCTCTGGAAATTGTACAGTATATTCCTGAGAATAAGGTCAAAGATATGTGCAGGATACGAATGGGAAGAAAGAAAACAAACCATAACGCAAGAGGATTGGACACGGATTCAAAAGTTCTTCACCCATGAAATGCCACCACTACCCTCTTCGATATACCTTTACACACAATGCAGAAAATGACAGTCCAAAATACACCAGAACCAAGACAATTCCACAATCTCTGTATAGGGGAATTAAGTTAATCAGACTACTGCAAAAGCTTCAATCACACAAACTGGCCCATGGTGACTGGCGAAAACTTGTCTCGGGCTCCACAGAAATATGTATCCCCATCTCCACTCGTGTTTACTTGCATAAAGAAGAATGCACTAAAATTACTATAATTTGTGACCCGCTGCCATTAAAGCCCGTGATTGTACTTACCAGTTACAGCCTGTGGCATAAAAAAAAAAGCACATACATGTCAAACTAATATTAACCCCCCCAACACATATAGTAAAAACATTAATGGGCAAATTACTACTGTATTATCCGATAGGATAATAGAGCATTTGCCATGTTAAATAAAAATACCGATTAAACAAGCACAGCAGGCAAAATAAAGTAAATAAAAACTTGCACTACCCCTGAAGCCTCCCATGCTGAGGCCGTATCATCATCATCTCATCCGTCCAGTCTCAACGAGTACAATACAAAATAAAAAAATAATGGCCCCTAACAACCTTAGTCCCCCAATACCCACCCAGGAGGCAACACCATCCTCTGAGCAACTACAATCACCTTCCACCCATGTGATTGTACAGTGGTACATCTAGCCCATATAATATTGTTTTTTTGGTGTTTGATTGTTTATTCTGTGTCATTTGTTATGCTTTGTGATTCTGGTATTGTTTGTTTACTTTTTTATGTTGTTTATTTGGTTGATTGTTTTTATTGATTGGAATTATTGTTGGTGGTAGTGTTTTTTGTTAGGTTGCCATTGACTGTGATCAGTGTTTAAATCATGGTCCACATATTATATGGAATGCTTAACACTGTGCCAATCAATGGGTAGTGGCAGGTACCGGTGCTGGCAACACGCTTCAGCACAGACGTCCCGGGTAGACCACTGCAGGAAAATAGCAGCAGGCCAGTGCTGGCATCAACGCTTCAGCACAGACGTCCAGGGCAGGCCACTGTAAGGATATAGCAGCAGGCCAGTGCTGGCATCAACGCTTCAGCACAGACGTCCAGGGTAGGCCACTGCAAGGAGATAGCAGCAGGCCAGTGCTGGCAACAACGCTTCAGCACAGACGTCCAGGACCAGGCCTCAGGATACTCAGGAACTTGAAGGTAAGAACACTAGGAGAGAGGCCTGGGGTGGTTTGTGGCAGAGTCAGTAACAAAGAGATATGAATAGTTATGCTCGGCGCTGGTTCAGAGCCAACGCCTAATGTGGTGGTGTGTGTGTGTGTGTGTGTGTGTGTGTGTGTGTGCTGTGTGTGTATGATATATATATATATATATATAATATGTATGTATGTGTATACATATATGGTGTATATATATTATGCAGTTAGGTCCGGAAATAAGTGGACACTGATACACGTTTTGTTATTTCGGCTGTGTACCAAAATAAATTCAAGTTACAGTTATATAATGGGCTATCAGCTTTTAATTTGTGGGTATTCACATCCAAATTGGAGGAAGGGTTTAGGAATTACTCTCTTTAATATATAGCCCCTCTTTTTCAAGGAACCAAAAGTAATTGGACAATTGACTCAAAGCTGTTTCATGGACAGGTGTGGGCTATTCCTTCGTTATTTCATCAAATTAAGCAGGTAAAAGGTCTGGAGTTGATTCAGGTGTGGCTTCGCATTTGGAAGCTGTTGCTGTGAACCCAGAACATGCAGTCAAAGGAGCTCTCAATGCAAGTGAAACAGGGCATCCTTAGGCTGCAAAAAAAAAAAAAGAAAATCCATCAGAGAGATAGCAGGAACATTAGGAGTGGCCAAATCAACGTTTGGTACATCTGAGAAAAAAAAGAACGCACTGGTGAGCTCTGCAACACAAAAGGCCTGGACGTCCACGGAAGACAACAGTGGTGGATGATCATAGGATCCTTTCCATGGTAAAGAAAAACCCCTTCACAAACATGCAGCCAAGTGAAGAAACACTCTCCAGGAGGTAGGCATACCATTAACGAAGTCTACCATAAAGAGAAGACTCACGAGAGCAAATACAGAGGGTTCACCACAAGGTGCAAACCATTCACAAGCCTCAAGAATAGAAAGGCCAGATTAGACTTTGCCAACAATATCTAAAAAAGCCAGCCCAGTTCTGGAACAGCATTCTCTGGACAGATGAAACTAAGATCAACCTGTACCAGAATGATGGGAAGAAAAAGAATGCAGAAGGCTTGGAATGGCTCATGATCCGAAGCATACCACATCATCCGTAAAAACTCGGTGGAGGCAGTGTGATGGCATGGGCATGCGGCTTACAATGGAACTGGGTCACTAGTGTTTATTGATGATGTGACAGAAGACAGGAGCAGCGGATGAATTCTGAAGGTATAGGAATATATTGTCTGTTCAGATTCAGCCAATTCAGCGAAGTTTATTGAACGAACTCTTCACTTTACGATGGACAATGAACCCAAAACATACTGACGAAAGCAACCCAGGAGTTTTTTAAGGCAAATATTCTGCAATGGCTGAGTCAATCACCTGTCTCAACCCGATCGAACACGCATTTCACATTGCTGAAGACAAAACTTAAGGCAGAAAGAACCACGAACAAACAACAACTTACGACAGCTGACGTAAAGGCCTGGCAAAGCATCACAAAGGAGAAACCAGCGTTGGTGATGTCCATGCGTTCCAGACTTCAAGCAGTCATTGCCTGAAAGAATTCTCGGCAAAGTATTAAAAATGAACATTTTATTTCTATTGTGTTAATTTGTCCAATTACATTTGAGCCCCTGAATAACGGGACTGTGTATGAAAATGGTTGCAATTCCTAAATGTTTCATACAATATTTTTGTTCAAACCCCTGAATTAAAGCTGAAAGTCTGCACTTCTATGCATCTCGGTTTGTTTCATTCAAATCCATTGTGGTGGCGTATTGTAAGGAATCCACTACTGGCTTGACTTTGCTTGCAGACCTGTGCAGTTGCAGGCTTCTCTGGCAATCTATGGCACAGGTGCTGCCTCTATTGCAGTTCTGCCCTGTGCTACTTCATTGGAGGATTTCTCACACACCCTCCTCCTGTGATTGGATCTCCGCCCTTTATATTCTAGGCGTTGGCTTGAACCAGCGCCGAGCAAAACTATTCCTATCTCTATGTTACTGACTGCCACAAACCACCCAGGCCTCTCTCCTTAGTGTCTTACTTCAAGTTCCTGAGTATCAGAGGCCTCGGTCCTGGACGTCTGTGCTGAAGCGTTGTTGCCAGCACTGGCCTGCTGCTATCCTCCTGCAGTGGCCACCTGGACGTCTGTGCTGAAGCGTTGTTGCCAGCACTGGGCCTGCTGCTATCTCCTTTCAGTGGCCTACCCTGGACGTCTGTGCTGAAGCGTTGTTGCCAGCACTGGCTCCTGCATCTCCTTGCAGTGGCCTACCCTGGACGTCTGTCTGAAGCGTTGATGCCAGCACTGGCCTGCTGCTATATCCTTACAGTGGCCTGCCTGGACGTCTGTGCTGAAGGTTGATGCCAAGCACTGGCCTGCTGCTATTTTCCTGCAGTGGTCTACCGGGACGTCTGTGCTGAAGCGTGTTGCCAGCACCGGTACCGCTGCATTCCCTCCTAGCAGTGGCTACCCCTCCTTCCTGCGGCTTGCTGCGATCCTCTTGCAGTGACCTGCCTGGACTTCTGCGGCTAAGCGGTGGTCTCCCGCGACGCTGCCCTGCGGTGAACTTGTCCAGCCTGCTGTCTCTCCCCTGCGAGATCGGCGTCATGGGCCGAGCCGCTCCTCGCGCAGAAGCCACCCCCGCAATCACGCTCCTAAGCTGAGCGAGGGGATCTCCTGACTCCTGTTGCCGAACTCCTGTTCATTAACGACGATGCTGCCTTCTCCAATCCTGACCTGCCCGATGTACGACTACGAACTGCGCACTCCGGATCAGTCTGCGTGGACTTAGGTCGGTGATTATATAACCCCCGCCTCAGCCCCGCGGTCCGGGTCCCGCGTGTGGCGAGCATCGGCGTAACACGTATAGAGCCAAAATATGAAAATGTGTCAGTGTCCATCTATTTCCGGACCTATACTGTATATATATATATATATTATTTATAATAAAAAGAGAAATAAAGCAGCAGCCACTTGTGAACCAGTGTTTATATATATAATATGAATGTGTTATACTAATACATAAATAAAGTGTACAAAAATAATAAATTAATCTAAAAAAGTGTTCGTGCCATCAATAGTAACAATATACATAAAAAATATTAATACAAATCAAGGAAAAGAAAAAAAAAAACAAAATAATGCAGAAAGTCCAACCCTTAATATAGTCCGAAAAGGTTCAGATAGATAAGTTCTGGGATCCAAGGCTGCCTCTCAGAAGGAAAAACCAATCTCCAGCAGAAATCTATAGAACAAGAGAACAGAGAGCGCACGTCCCATAGTGTAAATCAGTACATTTAATGTTTAAAAAAAGGACAAGGGGATTAAGGACACTCACAAAGGTAAAATAAATTCAAGCAGTTCGTGATATAATCACCACCAGACAGGTAACAACGTCCAGGTAAGAACTTGCATCTGTACAGTGCAGTGTACAGTGGCGCTTACATTATTCCCTTTGCTCACTCACCATTTCACATCTTTGATTGATCTTTCACCCATCAATGAATACATCCTTGAGTATATGCTCTTACGTAGGAGAATAATGATATATGATTTCCACTCTCCTATTGGTCTGTGAAAACGTCATATATACCTATGGAAAGGGTGGGTACTGGCTATATGATACTTACTGTATATAGTGCAATGGTCAATGCAGTACTAATCTTAACATGTCGAAACAACGGGACTGTCTGTACTAAGAAATGCACAATTTATGGTTTGGTATGCAGTGCCAATCATTTCCTCAAGGTCCATAAGAAATGGCCCTTGTATAGCGCTGACAGTATATGCAGCACTGTACATAGTTTTCTTGCAGGCACGGATCCCTGACCCTTAGACAGGGCCACCAACAGGGGGGACACGCCGGACTGCTGTCCTGGGCCTGGCCATCGTGGGGCCGGCCTCCTTGCCGGCAATCCACAGCTCTCTCTCTGTGCAGGAAAGAGGGGCCCTCCCCTTTCCTGGGGCCCTGCCATTTATCCTTCCCCTCCCTCCTCTCCTGCAGAACTGAAGGGCCCTCCTCTTCTCTCAGCACCGCTCATCTATCCCTCCTTTTCCCAGCCCCTTTGCTCGCCTCCACGGGCCTGCAGGCCTTCTGTGCATCTGCCATGCTGCTCCAGCAGGCCCATCCATGAGCCCCAGGTAAGCCACATGCCCCCTTATACTACCCAAGGTGTGTTTTGTGTGTTGGTAGGGTAGGGACTTAATTGTGTGTACGTGTGCGCAGGTAAGGGGGCTTATATTGTGTGTGTAGGTAGGTAGGGGGGCTTATAGTGTGTTGTGTCTGTGTAGGTAGGGGGGCTTATATTGTTTGTGTGGTGTTTGGGGAGGGGGGACTTATATTGCCTGTGTGGATTTGGGGAGGGGGCTTATATTGTCTGTGTTTGGGGAATGTGGTGGGTGTGTGGGTGGGGGTGGGTGGGGTGGGTGTGTGATATTGGGGGGAAGAAAAGGGTGAGAAGGGGGAGTGTAAGAGAGAACAGGAGGGGGGGTGTTTCTCGCAAGGCCTTCAACATGTGGGTGGGGGCCCTCGTGGAAATTTTAGTCCTGGGCCCCGGGAAAGCTGTCTGCGTCCCTGCCCGTAGAGCTTACAATCTATGTTGTTGGCGCCTGAGGCACAGGGAGAGATAAAGTGACTTACCCAAGGTCACGAGGAGACAACACCGGGATTTGAACCAGGTCCCCTGCTCAAACTCAGTGCCAGAGTCAGTGCTTACTCGCTGGCCTCCTTCTGTCCACATTCTTCCATTAACTAATGAAATCCATCTTCCTTTGTTACATATAGACGGTAATGAACTATACAACGCACATTCATCCGGTGCTCCAAAACAAACTACAAAGGTGTATCGCTGGGGGCGCTGCAGAACAGATAAATAGATCTAAATGAGGTTCTTCACCTGTGTCTCAAGATAGGAGTGCAGGCCATTGGATATGAGTGTATTACATATAAAGCAATGTCTCTATGAAATAGATATAATGTGGCTTAGCTAAACAACTGGCTGATCTCGTTAGCACAAGACTGCTGTAGTTTTGCTACTCACGGACCACATGGTAAGTCTCTGACAGCTTCAAGAATCCAAAACCTGCGTCAGCACGGAAACTTCGCTCAGAGGAGCCTTTGATAAAAAAAAGACTCTTTGACAAAGTGCCCTGAGCGTGAAACATGTCAGAGTCTGTGTCGGACTTTGTCCATATGTCTTTTTAACCTAATAAATCCTTGAAAGTAATTCCTGTGTCCCCATGTTGCATTGGTGAGGCTCTGCTCCTGTTCCTGTTTGGATTCTACTTCCTTTGTCACTAGCAAACTTCATTGTTTGTATTAGGGGGATATAACGGATAAACCCTCCTCTTTGGCTAGAACTGACAAGATTGTGGACATGGAGAGTAGTATCAAAGTGAAAGGAGCATATGGACACCTTCAGCACAGGTTGGCTCAATCAGTCCCTGCTTCAGCCACAGCTGACTCATCAGTCCTGCTTCAGCACAGCTGGCTCAATCATCCCAGCTTCAGCACAGGGGGCTCAATGATCCTGCTTCAGCACAAGTGAATCAATCAGTCCCAGCTTCAGCACGGTAACTCAACGGTCCCTGCATCAGCACAGGTGACTCAATCAGTCCCAGCTTCAGCATAAGTTGCTCATCAGTCTTGCTTCAGCACAGGTGGTTCAATCAGAGGCTCAGTCTTTGACTGAGCCTCTGATTGAGCCACCTGTGCTGAAGCGGGATATCCTGAAACCTGACCTCTTGGGGGGCGGACTTGAGGACTGGAGTTGAGCCCCCCCTGTCCTAATGTATAGTAGCGTCACATGTATAAAGCACAGAGGAACACATTTCATTTAAAAACTAATCTGGTTACAGGGAATTCCCACGCTTCTGGCAATGTGTATATAGGTTAGCAGGCACAAGAGAAGTGTAGTGAAAATCATAGAACATAGCAGCTAAACCACTCCTGCAAACCGTCCCTGAACCTCCTACTGCTTTATACTGTAAGGCTGCGTCACGCACTATCATTTAATCTGTCCGGTCACGCTCATGTGGCGCGCGCAGCCCGTTGCACGTATGCTCGCGGGCGCTAGGTGTTGCCGAGACAGATAAAATGTGTTTAAGGCGCGCTGAATGGTCACATGACCTCCTCAGCCAGTCAGCGCAGTCACTGCTTGGCCCGCCACACTCCCCTCCCCCCCGCTCGCCCTACCAAAAATGTTGGCGGACAGCCAAACGCTCAGGCTTGGAAAGTTGGTGACGTCACCACTCTTAAGCAGAGTGCGGTCAGGGGCACGGGGGATACAGTCTAACTGTCACAAATAACATTAGCAATTCATTTCTTGGACTGTGAATTTTTTTGTAACAGTTCGTGAGCTTAGGTTTAGCTGTATTTCGACCTTTAGGCGATTTGATGGCTCAGGTCCATTCCTCCCTCTACCTTGGACACATAGTACAAAGATAATTAATACACTGGATGCAGAGGTAAGAGATTATAATACTTATACCGTTAAAGTAATGACCAGCACATTGAAAAATCACAGTTTAAGAAAGGAGACGGCTCAGTGAATGAAGGCTCAGACTTGGATAATCATAACTGAGTGTGAAGCTGGAGACTTGATTTATTCCCAGTGTCGGCTCCTTGTGACCTTGGGCGAGTCACTTTATCTCCCTGTGCCTCAGGCACCAAAAACATAGATTGTGTCTGTAACAATCATGTGTGCTGCTACTGCGCACTATACTGTAATTGAGAACCGCTTTGAGTCCCATTGGGAGAAATGCACTTTATGAAATAACAAAAGAACCCAACGCACCATCGAATGTGAGTTTCTAAGTATAGACAAGCCCCACTTTTCGGACTTGTTAAGGATCAGTATGGCATTCATTAGCAGCCCTACATAAGTATAAGAATTATTGTCTTTGCACAGACACAGCTACACACTTGCAGCAGGGATTGATGTACACAGATTTGCCACTTGCTGTCCGGCAACATCAAGGAGCCAGCACCAATTCCCAATCCCTTTTCGTTATTCGGGGCCTCTTCCTACAGCATCCATCTCCTTATTTACTCTGTGATTTTAATGAACCTCCTTCAAAATTGAAAGTGACTCCTAAGTGGGCTTCAGAACTTCCACCAAACAAGTATTTCTTACAGCCGGCTGTCATTTGTACCAATTGGCCATCGGAGGTCCGCTGAAGATTGCAGTTAGAAGACGAGGAGCCCAGTAGAGAGAGAGATAGGGGCTGAATCAGTATCTGCTTTGTCTTTTCCTAAGCACGATCAATTCAAGACAGACAATTCAGTGTCACATGTGATTCGCATGTCCAATTTCATGTAGTGGTAACCATTTAAGAAAGAGCTGTGTTGGTTTTTACATTTGATAAGAAATCAGCCGTGTTTGTATTGTATAGATGACGGCACAGAGTGTGACAGCTACGAGAGATGTGCTACGTATATCGCCCTGAATGTGCAGTTGGCATGGGCCATAAGAATATTTGAAATGTTGGTTTTTTTTTTTTTCTTCTTCTTCTCTTTCAACCAGGTGAAAATAAAACTGTCAGTCTCTATTACAGGTACAAGCTGAAAATGCTAAGGATTTTTAGGTGCAATTGCATTTAATAAATTTCAAAAATAGAAAAAATAAACAGAGCTTGCTTTTTATTGCTTATATCAATAGGGAAATAGCGCGTTCCTAATTTCCGGATTCATTTGGTAGTAGGGCGGTGTTGGCCTGCCCTTGATACTTGTTTGGTGTATCACATATATTATTAGGAGAAATGCAATCTGCTTTTTGTTTGTGTGTTTGTTTTTTGCTGGATCCGTAAATGACTATCAGAGTCATTATCAAATAAGGAGAAATGGGTATGAAAAATGATGAGATGATGGAATTTGAAATGACAGACTATGAAAAAAGTGCAGGAAATAAAGCAGGAAAAAGGTGTGGATGCAAATTCCAATACCCAAAGAAGTGGAAATGCAAATTAATTAATGACGTTACGAAATAACCGAATTGCTACATTTGTTACATATCATGTTTTATAGCAAATCCGTTGCTCTAGCCCCAAGAGGGGGCAACCCTGTCGCCAATCGCCACAAGTGGCGAATGGCCATGGAAGTGTGGCGATTTGAGTTTGCCAGCTCCCACAGTAAATAAACTTTTCCGCGGCGATGTGCTGGTTTCCATTTCTGAATGAGTCATTGACGCAACACAGCCATCCAATTCTCCCTCTGCCTCATCTCATTTTGGCGTCTAGACCCGACCGGTGTGAAATGTTATTTTTTTAACTTTTTTTCCAATTTCTCCTCGAGAGATAGGATAAGTGGGTGATTCGAAAATGAACTGAAGCAGCAGGTGATAGTGCTGAGGTGAGGATGCAGCAGCAGGTGATAAGTGCTGAGGTGAGTGAAGCAGACGAAACAGTGTGTATTGTTCTAAATGTTCGATTGAGCAAACTAATTTCTCAATTTTTACATGGTGTGGAGATTTTCACTCTCATCGCCACACCTGTGGCCTATTGAAAAGTAGGTTGCCCCACTCTGCTCTAGCCTCATTCCAGGGTGTTGCCAGGATCTTGTGAAAATTAAATAGCAAAACCCTACATATCTACTCATATTCATATTCCCAACTTCGTATCAACCAAAGTTCTTCCAAAGCTAAAGGCTAATTTTGTTATAGATGTGTGATCTGTGATTCCATGGCAATTACTTCCCTTCCCTATGCATTCCTGCCATCCTGATTTCAAGAGCTTGTTTATCTCATAATGGTTTGAAGACTTACATGCAAAAAATGGGACAAAAAAAAACTGTTAAAGAATTGCCACAGATGTATCAAAGAAAAATCCAATTTCTTTTCAGTGAAACTCTTTATTTTGATAAATGCAGTGGGTTTTATTTCTGGTGTTGAACTGGGAGAGTTTGGAGCAATAAAACACTCTTTTAAACAGGATTAAGAAGATGAGAGCAGCAGTTAGACAATGTGCCAAAATACAAATAAAAACAGATTTTGCACCAAGCAACAAAACTAGAGCTTGAAATATTATTTAAGTTGATATTGGGATAAATTATATTTTGTTTTGTACTCACAACTTAAAATACCTCAAATAAGAAGATTGGAAGAGTTAATCTGAACATTGACTGAAAGGAAATTATCCCTCTGAGGGGTTTCCGCCTTATATATGTACAGGATATCATCATCGTGGTATATGGCCACATTGTATTTAAAGCAATACGGATAACAGAAGTGTGACACAAGTTAACAGTATCCAACAGAACATCAAAAAGATAAGTGATTGTTGGGGTTAGAATTGCACACAAGGTGCACAACATTCCCAGGCTGTTGATGCTTTTCAGGCCCTCGCAACTGTCTGATCCCTCAGAGAGAGTTAGTGAATATTTTCCAACTCAAAAATAAATACATTATAGGGTGTGGTGACAAAGAGAAAGAAATTAAAAAAGAACCTCTATGGCCATTTTACAGGACCAGTTGTCAAGGGTGGTGTGGCGTTCCTCATTTAATGGCACGCCGAGAACAGATCTCAAACGATGGGGTGGAGGTTTGAGCCTGCCTGTCCCCCACACCCAACTTTATTTGGGATCCCAAATCACAAAACACCGCAAAATGTTTTTCGTGTTTTTTTTAAATTGTTTTTTACATATTTTATTGTATTATTTAAAAAAAAACATTACATTTGATTGAAACAAAGAGGGTTTGAATGAGAAAAAGTGAAAAATTTTTTAGATTACAAACATACATTTACTTCTATTCAAAACAGTTGTTTGGGGCGTGGAAACCAACCGAAGGTTGAAAAACATCTGGGACCAAATTTAGTGATGTAAAGTGTGGCCGTAAAAACCTTAAAACGGGTGTGGTCAAAGTGCCTTGTAAAATAGCGTAGTGGCATTCTGCCTGGTTCAATACATTAAGCCCAAGTTACACCCTGGGGTGCACAAGCTCATTGACCCTCATCACAGAAGAGGATTTACCATATAATTAGGTTCTAAGAACAAAGAGCGGGAGAGGGTCTCGTTAACACAACACTTCACTTTCTTTCAAGAGGAATCAGGAACGCCCACGTTTGTACATAGAAACATAAGTAGAGGGTAAGGGAAGGAAAAGGAAATGAGCGGCGGTCACAGCTCCATCCATCGCTCACGCAAGGTAGAAAAATAAAAAACTTTATTTGTTATGCCAACAGAACACACAGCGTGGACACTCTGACGCGTTCGTCTGGGATAGACTTTTTCAAAAGTCTGGCTCCCAGACGAGAAACGCGTCAGAGTGTTCGACACGTGTTTGATAGTTGCATACCCCAAATAAAGTTTTTATATTTTTTTACCTGGTGAGGGCTGATGGAGGAGCTGGGACGCCGCGTCATTCCTTTCCTTCCCTTACCTGGGCCTACTCTACACGGACTGGAGCACCGCCGACATCACCCGCAGGACCTCCACACGCAGCTGGACATCGTGCTGTATATCTTACAGCTACCACTGGCAGATCACGCAGGCAAGCGTGAGTAATCGACCGCTGAATTCTTCTCCGCTGCGACACCAGGTGCAGGTGAGGTTTATCGGGATTGCATGGACACCTTTGGGCATCTTCCCAGGCAGGTGTCAGCGGAATTCCACCGAAATAATGCCACCACCACCTGTAGTAGTCTACAATTGGATGAGCTTTATTGGTTTATATCTCCACTAAAGTGATGTGATTCCTCAGGCCACCTATGGAAACCGTTTTGGGGGAAAAACGCTTGGTTTTAGTGCCCCAGGGATTACAAGGGGGTATTCCCCCAAAATGCTTTATAGAAAACTCACACACACACACACACACACACACACACACACACACACACACACACACAAAACACCAATTGTTATGCATATATACATTTTTGGAGGATCTATCCAGTAGTGAAGCAAGAGGTTATCTTTCTTTTCTATGTTCCTGACACCTGGTCAGGGCCCTTTTCACAGAGTAACATGTATTCCCCTCCGTGCATATTACTTAGATGTATTCCTGCCCCGTTGTAGGGTGGAATGAATAATAAAAAAAGAAGGGAAAAAAATAGCGATTAACTCATGTGATTTTTTTTGTAATTGTGTAGTCCATTGTTCATAAAACTCTGGAATGGGAATAAAAGGCTGAGTATTTTACCCTAGTTAATCACTGTTTAGAAAAAAAAAACATTATTTCGTGTCTAATCATGAACCCAGCTTGTAGCTAAAGGTTAAACACCTGTGTCTAGCAATGCAGAGGCTGCAGCTACGCAGTCCCAACTGGAGAGGTTAGGTCACAAGCAATTATCTTCTATAAATTGAAATTAGCCAAAACATCCACAATCATTTTGAACTGGATCTAGTGTAAAATAAAAAGAAAGGAGTAATGCAATAAGAGATGGTTAAACTATACTCTTGGGTCTTTGCATTCTCATAGGCTCCTCTGAGACGCGGGTGATGCAATTAGCTGCAGCTCTTACATGGTGGTAAACACACGATTGTTTTGCTAAACCAGTAGAAAGGTTTGCAAACTTATAAGGACCTGTCAGGTGCAGTAAACATCAATGTTGGTCAACAGACACCTCATAAACTTGTACGTTCAGAGGAAGAGGTCATCCAAGGATTTCAGGGACATGGTCTAAAGACATAAGACTAGTGGAGGACATCACTGCTGTCCTTACTGATCAACATTGGTCCTGGGGAACATCTCTGTGGAGACTGTTGAAAGAAAGTGGTGTATAGTGGTTAATGTGTTTGCCAATGGACCAATGGCCATTACATAGATACTGGCAGAGCTGTATTCTTATGATATCAGCCATTTCAAGCTATTACTTGTTCCGATGTAGCGATGATAGAGTTGCAAATGACAAATAATGATAGGAATTCGCATACTCAATTCAGTGTTTAGTGGTCCAGGAATAAATACATATTGTATGAAAAAAAGAACGAGTGCCCTAAAGAACTTACCATTTAGAAAAGAGCCGTAAAAACACTGTTGGTGTATTGGAACAACACTTCTACTTCAAAAATCCAGCTGCCCAGCACAGTATGGGAGAAATATGCACAATAAAACCCTACTTTATTATAGCTACTATTAGACATAACAAAGCACTTTTCCTATCATACTTTGGTCTGACACTCCCAGCCATAAAGAGAGGCAACAGTACCCTTTGTGCCACAAAGTCCCATGTGCATCATGTACTGGGCCGAGCTGTATCTTACCATTTGGGATTTAAGTAAATCCAAGTCTTTTTCTGCATGCCTGCCTGCTCCCTGTCTCCCAGAGACTGCTGGGTAACTGCCTATTATTCCATGGTTCCACTCCACTGCCCTCCCCAATAAAACTTTTCATATCCTTATAAACGAACTAGATTGCCGTGTTATAAACATTTACACTGTGCTAACAGATCATCTCCGCACATCAGAATTGGCTAAATTCCCTTTTCCAGATGAATATATTGAAGGAGATTAGAGATATGATAGCTTTTCAGATTGCTGAACCCAGAGAAATTAGTTTAGTGAGCATTTACAGAGGCTAAATTGGAACCATTAAATAGTGGATTAAATTGATGGTACTTTCATTGTCTGTCCTTCGGTGCTGCTGTAAAATCAATTAGCCGTCACCATTCCATTCTCCATATAGTGAGATTGTCAGGCTGGCTTGGAAAACTGCAGAGCTTCACAGCAGCGACAAGCAGTGTGAAAATACACCTATTAGGTGATGTGGCATGAAATAGCATCATAGTGCAAAATGTCCCTGTGTGAATCAGCCCGACTATAACTCTGCTTGCAGCAGGAAGCGGCAGATAACTGTCTCCAAAACATGAATGGTGCCAAACCTGGAATTGGTATTTGCCGGTTGCGACCGAGCCTTGCCGAATCTCTTTGGAAGTGACTCGCATTTCTTAACACAGATCCTTAATGCCGAATTTTAATTACGACACATTTTAAGGTAACGAGTACTAGTTTAATTGCCATTAATCTCTTGGAGCTATGGGCAGAACACTCCACCTGGCTAAGTTCATGCATGAGCTTATTGACCGTGATGCTTGGCTCCCATGCTGGGTGTTCTCTCTGAATCGAACACTGAACATTGATGTGTGGATACGTTCATCTTATTATCCGTCAACACACATGTTGGCACATATTTACTAAGCGGGGCTGTGACGGAATTCTAGTGCACGCGATCGTGCTAGGGCGCGTGTCAATGATAAATACCTGTCTCCCTATGACAGTGCATCTGGAGCGGACGCGCGCGGCAGAGTGCAATGGCGTGGCAGCAATTTGAAAAGACACATTTTTTTGTCTTTTCAAGGGCGGCCGTGTGATGTCCACGTCACGTGAGCGGTTCAGCCAATGAGGGCGAACCTGCTTTGTGACGCCTCCGCCACGCCTCCACCCCAATCTCCTGCAGCCAAATTCACAGATCGCTGGGGCTGCAGGAGTGCGCTAGGGTATGCGCTCCATCACGCGCAGGCACTATAATTCCAGCCTTAGATACCATTCGGCACTGGTAGGCCCCTTAAAGGATCTTCACTTGAATGGACCATAGTGTGTCTTCAGATGCCAGAGTTAGGCTTATGACAAGGTGGCCAAGTGGCTTCTCCAAAAATACTGGACACAATGGTGAAAGGTGCGACGCGCTTTAGACACACACACACGCTCGAGACACACGCTCGTGACACACATACACACCTCTCTGTTCTTCGCTCTTTGCTCCATGCTGTTTCCTCCTCTCCTTGGCCCCACCCTCAGGCACCTTGCACCTCCTCCTGATTAGCTCCATTACCCAGCAGCAGCCAATCAGGATGGAGGAAGCTGCCCAGCCCCCTAGCAACAGCCCTGCTCTCTCCCTGCTCGGAGAAATCCCGTGCCCCCCCCCCCCCCAAGCCGGTCAGGTCACTATATCCACAGAGGTAATACCGGTCACATACATGTCCAGTATTACCTCTCATTCTTTACTGGACAGTGTCCTAATACAGGACAGTTCGGTTCAATACCGGGCACCCGGCAACCCTACTTGCTGAGTAAATATGGCCCTTTATCCTTCAGTGTTTCAGACGCAATTATAAACAATAATTAATATTTCTTGTAAAAAGTGTGTGTAAGGTAGGATTAGGAGTCAGAGTCTCAGGAACCAAAGTCTGGAAATCCCTCCTAAAACCCAGCTACCTTCTTCTTTGTCATTTCATCACCATTCATTTTTGTACATTCCTTACGTCTGTTCGTGATATTAGAAACGGCGACTCTATCTCGTATATTGGCCTAGCTTCTGGGTTTAACATCAACAGCCTCATATACTTCAATGGAAGCCCCAAATATCATTACTCTGTGTCTATAAATGTTGACATCTCTGGACACTTATTTTTGCTATTAATCAAAAAGGGGGGAAATGTGTAAATGTGTAAATGTATAAATTGGGTGCTATTTGCAAACATTCCACTGTTTCTCAAAAAAACTGGACTAACACAGTTATTTCTACTTAATTAAAAAAAAAAAAACCTCCAAGTTCAGAGGTTGCCATGGCAATGGTATAAGGCAGGCATTTTGGCCTGTGTGTGAACAGCTCTAAAACCGCTAGTATAATTTGTAGGGAACATAAAAATGGCAGATTCACTTTTAATAATTTTGCAATCATTCCGAGCAGGTCATTAGACAGGACTGAGGCTTTAAAGAACTGACTGTCTGACAACGATCATCAATTCAAATCACTCCCTAGCCCTGCATCGAATTATATTGATTGCATACTATATTAAACCTCTTAATGAAAACACAAATCTTAATATAATTTAAAGCATTAGCATCTGTAACATAAATCTACAAAAGCACATGCAACTTTGAGAACAATGAAGGATCCCAATAAACATCCCATATAGAATGGAGGAGGAGCGGCTCAGTGAGTAAAGACACTGGCTGGCATTGAGAACCGAGCCGGGGAACCTGGTTCAGTTCCCGGTGTCGGCTCCTTGTGACGTTGGGCAAGTCACTTTATCTCCCTGTGCCTCAGGCACCAAAAACATAGATTGTAAGCTCTGTGGGGCAGGGATCTGAGCCTGCAAAATGTCTCTGTAAAGCGCCACGTAAAACTAGCAGCGCTATACAAGAACATGCTATTATTATTATAATAATATTAAATACAATGTCTCGCGTAGATGTAATATTTGTCCTTGATGTTTTCACGCAGTAGGCTGCAGCAAAACTAATACATACAACGATGACACAGTAAATATAATATTGAGTTATTTATTTAATATTCCTTAAAAGGTGCAATTGTTACCTAGAAAACATACTTTTCACCATCTACGGTAACTCAGGGGCGGACAACTCCAGTCCTCAAGGGCCACTAACAGGTCAGATATGAAGGATATCCCTGCTTCAGCACAGGTGGCTCAGTCAAAGACACTGATTGAGCCACATGTGCTGAAGCAGGGATATCCTTAAAACGTGACCTGTTGGTGGCTCGCGAGGACTGGATTTTCCCAGGGTTTGGCTGCTTTCATTTTTGGGGGCAAGTTAGTTACGAGTTGCATTTCTCAGGGGCCTCTGAATTGGGAAGTGTTTGTCAATCAGGTGTTTCCTTTTCCCTATCAGAGAGCCGATTAGGGGAGGTGGGGAGAGGGGGACTCTGGCTGTAGATGCACTTGCTAATCACACAGTGACATCACATGGTGACATCGCATAGTGACATCACACCGTGAAATCCCACAAAAGGGAGCAGCCAGAGGAGATCATACCCCATTTAATTAATAATTAAAAAATACCTATAGTTGTCTGTTTTGGCTGAGACTTCTTTTTTACCCTTTTTTTTAACCCTTTTTTTTCTACTTTAAGTACAGTAAGTTCTTGACCTACTGGTTCTGTCTATAAAGCACATTCTTGTGAAATGCTTAGCAGACCTAGTCTTCATCAACATTGAGGTTAGTATTCAGGAACCGGTTCTGTAAAATAGTTCAACGTCATCAATTTGAATGAGCTACAGTACTGTACATGCCATCCCAGTGTAACCAAGGGCACCTCAGTTCTATCCAATATGATGGGAACCAACAGTTCAATAGGTCAATCTATGTCACTGGTTGTCTTTCTATAGACATCTTTACATGAGGATAAAAGTAGGCTGATACTATCCTAATGACTGCTTTAAAGGAACAAACCACCCTAACAATAAAGGACCGGGGGCCCCCAGAGCTTAACCGTGCTATTTTCAGCTCCGGGTCCCAGAGATGCTTACTGGTGAAGTTACCGATATTACTTTCTGGTGTTTAGAGGGGATTTAAATGGTCGCCCAATAGGAAGCCGGTACTGATGACATTGTGGCTCCCTATTGGCCAGAGATTTAGCAGCAATTTAGTTTCTCCTAGAGGGAGATGTAAACCCAGTAACTTCACTGATAAGTATCTCGGGAATTGCAGGCTCCCCACAGTTGAAAATAGCAGAGTTTGGCTCTGGGGGACCCCCAGTTCATATCCTGTAAAGAAAATGGGAGATTAAAAAAAACATAAAAACTAGTATGTATGTTCTGTATATCTTAATTTATATAGCGCCATCCATGTACATAGCGCTACACAGCAGTAATACACATGACATAATAATATAACACATAATGGGAATAAGCACTTGAGACATAAACGTAACATTAGGAAAAAGGAGTCCCTGCCCTGAAGTGCTTACAATCCAATTGGTAACTAGGAAGAACGTACAGAGACAGTGGGAGGGTGGTCTCGTAAGTGCGTCTGGAAGGGCCCAAAGTCGATGTATGAGTATAGTATCAGCCCCGGAGTTACTCATATGCTTCGTTAAAGAGGTGTGTTTTAAGATGGGTCTTAAAGGTAGATAGAGAGGGTGCATAGAGAGGGTGCTAGTCGGATATTGAGGGCAAGGGCATTACAGAGGTGTGGGGCAGTCAGTGAGAAAAGTTTAAGTCGGGAGAGGGCTTTAGATACAAAAGGGGTATGCAGAAGACATCATTGAGCAGAATGCAAGAGTCGGGATGGTGTATAGTGAGAAATTAGGGCTGAGATGTAAGGAGCGGCAGAAGAGTGTAAGACTTTGGTCCCGCTTGCTACTGCAGCGCCCGCTGTGGCGGACGCTGCAGGGACGAAAGCCCTCCCCTCAATGGCGCCGGGCCCGCTGCGAGGGGGGGCCGCAGCGCTGTGGCGAGAGTTTCTCCTGCTTTCAATAGAATTGAGAGCAGGATTCGCGATGGAGCGCTAGGCCACGCCCCCCGGCGGTTCAGCCAATGAGGGCAAACCTGACGGGTGACGTCATGGCCGTGTCCCCGCCACTCCCCCGCCACGCCCCCCCCCCCCCCCCCCGGTCTCTCTTCCTGCAGCTCACTGCAGACCGCGGGGAATCGGCTGCACGCGCCACCAGCCTCGCGGGCACGCGTGCAGCGGAGGCACTGGGACCTTAGCCTTAAGCTTTAAAAGTGAGGAGGAGAATTGAGTGTGTGATACTGGATTTGATAGGAAGCCAGGAGAGGGATTTCAGCAGGGGAGGCGCTGAGACAGATTTAGGAGAGAGTAACGTGATTTTAGCAGTAGCTAAAGGATGCAGGATAGATTGTAGGGTAGACAGATGAGAGACAGGAAGGCCGGACAGTAGAAGGTTGCAATAGTCGAGACGGGAGAGAATGAGGGCTGATTTACAGTTTTAGCAGTAGTGGGACAGAGGAAAGCGCGTATCTTTGCAATGTTATGGAGGAAAAACGACATGTTTTAGCTACAATGTGAATTTAAGAGGATAATGTGAGGGAGGAGTCCAATATGACCCTTAGGCAGCGTGCTTGTGATACTGGGTGTATGTTAGTGCTGCCAATAGTAATGTTAAAGGAAGTAGTAGGGCCAGGCTAAGGCTTTGGTCCCCGCTTGCTACTGCAGCGCCCGCTGTGGCGGACGCTGCAGGGACGAGAGCCCTCCCCCCTCAATGGCGCCGGGCCCGCTGCGAGGGGGGGCCGCAGCGCTGTGGCAAGAGTTGCTCCTGCTCTCAATAGAATTGAGAGCAGGACTCATGGCGGAGCGCTAAGCCACGCCCCTCAGCGGTTCAGCCAATGAGGGTGAAACTGCCGGGTGACATCATGGCCGCGCCCCCCCCCCCCCCCCACCACGCCCCCCCCCCTCCCCCACCCACGCCACCCCCCCCGGTCTCTCTTCCTGCAGCTCACTGCAGACCGGGGAATCGGCTGCACGCGCCGCCAGTCTCGCGGGCGCGCGTGCAGCGGAGGTACTGGGGCCTCAGCCTTAGAAGGAAATATGAGGAGCTGTGTCTTTGACATGTTAAGTTTGAGTCGGCGGGGGGCCATCCAGGATGATATAGCAGAGAGACATTCAGAGGCTTTGGTCTGTACAGCAGGTGTAAGGTTAGGGGTTGAAAGGTAAATTTGTGTGTCACCAGCATAGAGGTGATATTTGAACCCAAAATATGTTATAAGGTCACCTAGAGAGAGTGTGTAAAGAGAAAAGAGAAGAGGTCCCAGGACAGATCCCTGGGTACCCCCACAGAGAGATAGACAGAGAGTAGGGTGGCTTGCTCTTTTAAGATTTAGGAAGGACCAACATCCCTTACCCCTCTTAAACATATTTCCTCCCCAGTGTGCTGGAGAGGCCAGCAATGCATTTGCTTCTGTAATTTTCATTGCGTTTACATTATAGACTCTTTGTGAAATTACCCAAAGTATACTTCCTCGGTACAGCTGGGCCGTGGCTCATTATCCCTCTCACTAGTTATACACGTGGGCTTTCCGTCCCTCCGGAACACTTCTCTTCATAGGAACTTATGGGGCTCTAACAATGTTACATATTCCAACTGCAGTAAGTGTTTTGGGAGTGATGAACTCAGTGATATAGCTGGGCATAGTTCCAAACAAAGATAGAGGTCATACATTTGTAACTGACCAGCAGAGTGACCATCTACTGTCAAAGAAAGCAAAAGAAAAGGAAAGTGAACTGCGTATGGGTATCATCGCTACACCATTTAAGAGGCCTCTTGTTCATCTCATCGCCTTCCAGTTGGTTACTAAAGAGGTAGTTTGAGGTCGGCTTCCTGCTCAATCCAAGTTATATTGGGAAATAGATGTTCTGCAAAAAGGTCCGAGAAGCAATTTAAAACGTATCCGTGATCTCTGGAAATTGTTACATTATATTCCTGAGAATAAGGTCAAAGCTATGTCCAGGATACTTAATGGGAAGAAAACAAACATAACGCAAAGAGGTTGGACACTGATTCAAAAGTTCTTACACCATGAAATGCCCCCATCTACCCTCTTCAATATTACCTTTACACAATGCAAGAAAATGACATGTCAAATACACAGAACAAGACAATTCCACAATCTCTTATTAGGGAATTAAGTTTAATCAGACTACTGCAAAAGTCTTCAATCACACAACTGGCCCCTGTGACTGGCGATAACTTGTCCTCCGTGCTCACAGAAATATGTATTCCCCATCTTCACTTGTTTACTTTGTAAAGAAGAATGCACTAAAATACTAATAATTTGTGCACGCTGCCATTAAATGCCCTGATTGTACTTACCATTTACAATCCTGTGCATAAAAAAAAATGCAATACATTCAAATAAATATACCCCCCCAACACATATAGTACATTAATGGGCAAAATTACTACTGTATTATCCAGATATGGATAATAGTGCATTTGCCCATTTAAAATAAAACATTAACAAGCCAGCAGAAATAAAGTAAATAAAACTTGCACTTACCCCTGCCAGCCTCCCATGATGAAGGCCGTCATCATCCTCATCACCGTCCATGTCCTCAACAGTACAATAAAAAAATACAAACTAATGGCCCCCAACCCCTTAGTCCCCCACTACCCACCCAGGAGGCCTAACCACCCTCCTCTGGCAACTACAATCACCTTCCACCCATTGATTGGTACAGTGGTACATCATGCCCATATAATATTTGTTTTTTTTTGGTGTTTGGATTTTTAATTCTGGTGTTCATTTGGTTATTGCTTTGTTGATTTCTGGTATTTGTTTGTGTTTACTTTTTTATTGTTGTTTATTTGGTGATTGTTTTTATTGAATTGGATATTGTTGGTGGTAGTTTTTTTGTTAGGTTGACCATTGACTGTGATAGTGTTAAATCATGCCCATATTATATGGGAATGCTTTAACACTGTGCCAATCAATGGGTAGTGGGGGTGGTGTCCCCGGGTAGGGTGGTTAGGCCTCCTGGGTGGGTGGTGGGGGAGGGTGGGTTAATCCCTTAATGACTATAGTGGTTACAAACCGCTAAGGTGATTAAGGGGTTAGGGGCCATTAGATTTTTTTTTTTATTATTACTTACATTTTTATTGAGCATTTTTCGTACAAAATAAGAATTAACAAAACATATAACAGATAAAAAGGGGGGGGGGGGGGAGGTGGGGGAGGGGAAGCATTTGTAAAAATATAGCATTGTACACAACAATTTAGTTACCACATGTATCACTATGTTCCGAATATTCTAATCTATATATGGGGATATACCTGCATGGCGAAACCAGGGGGCCCAAATCTCCGAAAATCGTGAGGTAGAGCCGTTCAGATAGGCTGAGAGTTTTTCCATATAAACTATATGCCAGATTTTATTATTTATTTGGTTTAAGGATGGGGGGGCAGGTTGTTTCCAATTTTTGGCAATTGTACACCGTGTAGCATTTAACATTTGGGCTAGTACTCTACTGTAGCTTTTTTCCGGGGAATATTGGCTATTGGCTTGCCTAACAATATATATACTGGGTCATGTGGGACAGTGATTTCTAGGATCTTGTGCATTAAGGTGAACACTTCCGTCCATGTTTGTTGGATTTTGGGACATGACCAGAATATATGCAGAATATTCCCCACTTCGCCACAACCACGCCAGCACAGTGGGGAGACCCCTGGGAGAAAAGAGTGCAGTCTGGCAGGAGTCATATACCATCTGTATATTAACTAGTAAATATTCTCTTTTATTACAACGCACAATGAATTTTTGGAGGCAGCTTCCCAGATGTCTTTCCAGGTATCGAGATCTATACAGACGTTAAGATCTTTTTCCCAGGATACCATATATTTGTCGGGGGTTTGATTGCTCTTAATAGAGGATAGACTTTGATCAATTCTGGAGATGATGCCCTTTGTGTGGGGCTGGTGTAAACACCAATCCTCAAACAGAGTTAAAGCATGGGGTTGGCTTGATTTATAGGCTGATTGGATATAATGTCTAACCTGGAGAAATCTGAAAAAATCGGAAGAGGGGATGTCATGATTCTTTTGCAGAGAAGCGAATGGGGGGACGTTCCCTTGAACGAGAATATCTTTGACTCTCGTGAGTCCTTTTTGAACCCAGGTATGGGAGAGCGGGTTTTCTGTGTAAAAAGGAAGAGAGGGGTCCGAGAATAGGGGTTGCATGAGGGAAGGGGTACCGGTTAATTGGAACTTGGTTGGGAGGGAGTCCCAGATATTGGGAGAGGGAGTGGCTCAGTGAGTAAAACTGGCACTGAGAGTTTGAAGCGGGGGAGCCTGGTTCAATTCCCATTGTCGGCTCCTTGTGACCTTGGGCAAGTCACTTTATCTCCCTGTGCCTCAGGCACCAAAAACAGATTGTAAGCTCCATGGGCAGGGACCTGTGCCTGCAAAATGTCTCTGTAAAGTGCTACGTATAACTAGCAGCGCTATACAAAAACATGCTATTATTATTATTATATTACAGGCAAAGGATATCACCGGTTTTCTTGAAACTCTCGGGTGGTCTAGACTTTTTGTTGAGCCAGAGAAGATTTTTTATTCTGCATGGGGAGCAAATCAAATCCTCTATCTCGACCCACCTCCTTTCGGTTGGGTTTGAATGCCAGCTAACAAGTTGCCCCAATTGAGCTGCTCTATAGTAGTTTTGTAAATTTGGAAGAGCTAAGCCTCCTTCTGATTTGGACTTATAAAGAATGTCTTTGCGAACTCTAGGTCGCCTGTTTTGCCAGACAAACTTCAACATTTTCCTCTGAATGTTATTTAAAACTTTCTGACAGATTTTAACCGGGAGAGTTTGAAAGAGATAGAGGAGACTAGGTAAAATATTAATTTTAATAGTAGTTATTTTCCCAAACCAAGATATTATGTATGGGTTCCAAGTGGCTAAGTCCTTGACTATCTGGTCAAAGAAGGGTTTAAAATTTGCGTTGTATAAAGTTGAATAATTTTTTGTTAGTTGAACCCCTAGATATTTAATATGGTTCGCGTTCCATTTGAAGTCAAAATTTAGTTGGAGTAATTTTACTAATTCTTTAGGGAGATTTAAACTAAGGGCCATGGATTTGGAATGATTAATTTTATAACCTGAAAGTGAGCCGAATTCTGATAGAACATGAAAAAGGTTAGGGAGGGATGTGAGAGGTTTTGAAAGCGTCAATAGTATATCGTCCGCAAAAAGAGCTATTTTAAATTCTTCCTGACCAACAGAAATACCCGCAATATTGGGGTTCATCCTTATCTGGTATGCTAATGGTTCTATGGCTAAGGCAAACAATAAAGGTGAGAGCGGACAACCCTGCCTAGCTCCATTTAATATTGGGAAGGGATCAGACAAAGAGCTGTTCGTCCTCACAGTGGCCGTTGGTGTG